>JAHHFK020005614.1:0-78006 GCA_024533555.2 Aedes koreicus | reverse complement strand
ATCACCTCTGGGATCGCCAACGGACAAATCTACAAGGACGAATGCCTCCAAAAACGACTTCTGTCCTTCTTGAGATCTCATGATGGCCCGACACTGTTTTGGCCGGATTTGGCATCTTGCCACTATGCCCGGCCCGTCTTGGACTGGTACAAAGATAATAATGTAGTTTTTGTACCAAAAGACGTCAACCTCCAAACACTCCGGAACTTCGCCCAATTGAAAAATTTTGGGCAATCATGAAGGCAAAGCTCGTTAAAACTCAAAAACTGATAGAAAATGAACTTGAACTAAAGAAAGTGTGGTTAAAAGTAAGTAGGCAAGTCGGTCCTATCATTGCCCAAAATTTGATGAAAGGGGTCAAGGCAAAGGTGCGGGCATTTGGTTTGGGAGAAGAGGTTCAATAAACCAATGATGTCAAAACTTAACCATTTAGTAGTACTTTATTTCCAGAAAGTTTGAAAAGAATCGGGCTCAAAGAAAATTTGTGGTGACCTATTTTGTGTGTCCAAATATTATCGAATACAGTCCTTAGCAACTCAGTATGCAACCATTGAAGAGACACTTATTTTTATTTGTAAAAAAAAACATATTCGTACCTCTTTGTATTGTTTTCGTGCAATGCACGAATGTCTTTTCTATGTAAACTAATGTTGCGTATTTTTGACAGATGCACTCGGGCCATCGGATAGCTTCAAAAATGGTACAAATCTATTTCGTTGCAGAAGATAACGAAAACATTCGTGAGTTTACCTCCGATTTCATAATAAAAGCTAGATTTAATTTTCAGTATAACTGTGGGGGAGACATTCGTGTAATTCTCCATCATCTCTCCAGGATAATCCTGATTTTAGGCCACGTATTCCAGATAACAGCCCACACGTGCTGATCCCTGCGGCTTTCGGAATGCAACCGCTGATTTTTTCTTCCTTATTCTATTTGCCATTCTAGTGGTGCAGTTTTGAATGAGTTTCATATCGCATTCCCAGAGAAGGATGAGGTGCATTTTTTTCTATAAGTGGGAGGCTAAGGTAACTAATGACTTTAGCTCAACCCGCTGGCAGTTTACTACACTATAAATTGTTACCTGCTGACTTGTTGTTCAGGGACCCCAAAAAAGAAAGGGAATCTCTCCCCTTTCCACTCCCCGCCCCGCCGCAGGCCCCGTGCATATGGCGGGTATTAATAATTACATGTCATATATATATTACTTTACCATTATCTGGTGTGACCTAGCCAGAGACAGAGAGCTTCTGCCTGCCGTCAGTCATTCTGCTTCCGGTAATGGAAAAATCCGGAGCAATTCGCGATTAGGGCGTACATGCAAAATATAAACAAAATGTTTTTTCAATGCAATGCATAATAACTACAACTAAATCATGAGTTTTTACCTTTTTGTCCTGGTTGTGCTTTAATTTTATTCATTAAATATTGTTTTTGCAAAGGGCGTAGAGTTATTTCGTATTCAAAACAATTCACTCTGCGATTTACGCCATATTAATTGTTGACAAAGTGAAAGGCGTAATTTAAATCAAAACATAAACATGGCGTAAAGTAAAAGGCGATACTGACAAAAAATCAAAACAACGGCGAAAAGTAAAAGGCGATACTGATAAAATAACCAAAACAACGGCGAAAAGTGAAGGGCGAAACCTATCAAAATGTCAACAATAGGCGAATAGTATAGGGCGATACTTTTATTTCCAGTACTTGTGGGGCCAACATTGAAAATGGCGTAATCAAACATCCTAGTATTGACAGGCGAATATTAAAAAATTGCAAATTTCAATGAATAACGAAAGAATTTCCATCAGTATTATATATGAATCAGAAGCAAGCTTTGTTCTCTGTCTGTATGCTAGATTGTATTTGAATTAATTCGTTAATTTGTAAATTACGGTTTGAAATTCTACTTGCAATATTACAATCATCATTTCCCTTTTGTTTACATTCTGCATGTTCGCCCTAATCGCAAATTGCTCCGGAAATGTGAAGCTTCGGTGAGGGGAGGAAAAACGGGGATATAAGTTTGCTTATATTTTTTCGCTCTTCCGTTGCCTTGCGGTGGGGTTGTGGGAGGAAAATGGCGTTTTATTTATAACCCACAACGACGACAACGACGAGTCAGTTATGAAAATCAAGCTTAGGGCCAGCCGCATGAAAAAGCCATTATTTATCTGCACACTTTTTTTTGCGAGCTCAACTTCCCGGAGTTCGTGGCACCATTGAAGCCTAAGCGCTTAGTGCAGGTTCATGTGTAACATTCAACCACATCGATCAAAATCTTGTTTAAACAGGGTCATTTCGTTGTGCCGAAGTATTTTCCGGAAAACATGACCCTACTTTTAACGATCCGTCAGAAGACACAGGAACAAATATTGACCAACAATCCTTTCCTGTCAAACGGTTCATATATAAGCTTCTCACGAATAAGACACCCAAAAGTTCGGCGGATGCCTGTAACATATACATTCGTCGAATTGGTTATTTTCTGAAAGAAAGTTTCATTAGTCAAGTCCATTCATCGTCATTGTCACGGCCATATGCAGGATTACTTTATGAGTAGGAGATTTTCTCGTTTCGGATTGTAGCTTGACAAATTGGTTGGAGATCCAACCCACCTGTGAACCGTACTCTGGGGTCAACTCTTCAAATTTTCCTACGACTCAACCAACGGTTATTGAACAACAAGCATTCTAACTTCTACCCCCGTCGTACGGTAACCCAAAAGCATCCTTTCCCCCTCTTCGTTTTCCTAATCTAAAGAAAATGCTCCCATAAATGATTCGAAGCGTATGTTGCCCCTTTCGATTACTGCGGGAAATGTTTCATGATATTGAGTTGTTCTTTTCTCCGCATCAATTCCGCTTGGTAACTACCACCATCCTTCCTCCCCACCCAATCGAATGTACATTGTCATCGATGATCTGAAGAGCCAGCCAAGTTTTGCCCCTTCGCTGCCGGTAAGAGCCGGACCCAGGGAGGGAGAAACAAGCTCCGACTGCCTGTTGAACCGGTGGCCGTGTCGTGAATATGGATGGAGTGCGCAGACTAGACGACCACCGTTCAACTGGATGACCCTTTTCTGAATATTCTTTCCCTCGCCTCCTTCGATCGGTAAGAAGTCAAGAAAGGCCGCTCGCCAAGTCGCCGAAAGAGTCCACATCGCATGTCTTTTCCTCTTCAGTTGAGCTCAATTGAAAAGGGATTTATGATGGGATATCAACTCGTTCCCTCTCTCTCTCTCTCTCTCTCTCTCTCTCTCTCTCTCTCTCTCTCTCTCTCTCTCTCTCTCTCTCTCTCTCTCTCTCTCTCTCTCTCTCTCTCTCTCTCTCTCTCTCTCTCTCTCTCTCTCTCTCTCTCTCTCTCTCTCTCTCTCTCTCTCTCTCTCTCTCTCTCTCTCTTCTCTCTCTCTCTCTCTCTCTCTCTCTCTCCTTTTCGGGTAAGTAATGCGATCTCGGCCATGTCAGTGCAAGTGGATTGGAAGCTGTCGAGCAAGTCGAAGATGCGTGGGCGTTTGGATCCCTTCCCTTTGTCCTCGCAGGAATCGACGTACGATGCGTATGGGAGAGCTTTGATTAGCGTAATCCAGTTATAAATCAATCGAGGTATTATGAGTGCTTCACTTTTGATATGGACTTATTCCGCTTGAACGAGTTGGAAAATTCAGTGTGACAGTCGAAAGGGGTACGATTGGTGTTTCATTTACGGTGGAAAATAATGTAAAAAAAAAATCTGCAAGATTGCGAGCTTTGGATCAAGACTTACAAGGGCTGCAAGCTTGATTTGATCACAGTTTCTTAGAGAAAATTTCTAACTGAATGTTATGAGGAAGACTACATTTGTGATCTCGAAGATTCACAATAAAGTGTAATTCTGTTTACACCTTAAGGAGTGTATCGAAAATAAGCTATCCACAAACTTTCTTTCAAATTTTGTTGAAAACCGATATTTTATTCATACAAAAAATTGATCCTTTATTGTACGAGGTTAAACTTGAACATAATGAAGACCGGATGAAATTTAAGTTATTCCTTCACGAATTTTCGAACTTTGGATCGAATGCTCTTCATCAAGTTCCGGACAAGTGTTGCATCGCATTTTTTGGACGCTTGAGCCCAAATTTTTTTGAACTCCTGCATGTTCCCAGCTGCCTTACCAGTCTTCTTGAAGACCCTCTTCACGATTGCCCAGTAACGTTCGATGGGTCGAAGCTGAGGGCAATTTGGTGGATTGATATTTTTCTCAACGAAATCTATACCCTTTTCCGCAAGCCAATTGAGAGTGGTTTTGGCATAGTGAGCCGACGCTAAATCCAGCCAAAACAGTGGAGGTGTACTATGCTTCTTATATAAAGGCAACAATCTCTTCTGGAGACACTCAGATCGATAGATTTCCGCATTTATAGTTCCGGTAGTGTAAAAAATGGTTGACTTCAAACCACAGGAACATATTGCTTGCCATACCAGTACCTTTCGACCGAATTTCTCCACTTGAATCGACCTGTCCGCATCGCTCACATCCTCCCCAACGACGGCAGTAAAGTATTGTGGACCTGGAAGGGTTTTTGAGTCCTCCTTTACATAGGTCTCATCGTCCATCAAAACGCAAGCATCCGGACGCTGCAAAAGACGCGAATACAATTTCCGGGCCCTTGTTGCTGCTCGCTTCTTCTGTTCTGCACTTTGTTTCGAGATTTTCTGCTTCTTGTAGGTCTTCAAGTGGTTTCGCCTCTTGATACGCTGGATCATTCCGACACTCGTTCCTGCTTTTTTGGCCAAATCACGTATTGACATTGATTTGTTCTTCATGATTAGAGATACCACTTTCTGCTCCAGTTTCGGGTTGGAAGAACCGGGTTTTCTGCCTCTTCCTGGTAGCTCATCCAAAGAATAGTGTTCCCCAAACTTATTAATGATGGTTTTAACACTCGCATGATGAATTCCAAACCGCTTCGCCAATTTTCGCATAGTAATACCCTTCTCACTTAGCCATGTGTCCAGAACCTTAATTTTCACTTCCTTTTCAATACGCGACATTTTGAAAACGCAGAATTTGAACCGCACAAACAAGTAAACAAAAGAAAGCTGACAGTCAAACGCACAGCATGCAGTGTTCAGAGCATAAAAAACCATCACAAATACATGCGTACAACGCAAATGTATGTGGATAGCTTATATTCGATACACTCCTTAAAATGAAGTTCAACACTATTCCATGAAAGCTAATAACGAGTTCCGAGGTATTTTACGGCCGAGGGCATGTTTTGAGGCATCTTATTAACACGTACGTCCCCAACCCCTCTGAAATCGAAAATTTCGAATTTAAAATTAATGACACTCCATCGTTAGCCATCGGATTTTGATGCAGTTTTTTGCAGAAGATCACAAAATTATCCTAGTTTGTGAATCTGCTTTGGTAATTTCGAAAATATCCATAGTTTTGGATTCCAAGGTGGGAGTAACTTCATGATTTTGCAAAACTAGGTCATCAGAAGACATTTTGAGGATTTCTGACCATACTGGACACTAAAAGAGGTCCTGCGGGATCTTGGTTCTTCCGGAAAAGTGGCCATAACAAATCTTTTGCAAAACCTAGCTTGCGACGTATCAAACTTCATGATTTTGCAAAATGTTGTCTTCGGAGGACATTCTGAGGGTGTCTGACCATACTGGCTACTTAGGGAGGCCCTGCGGGATCTGAGTTCCTCCGGGAAAGTGGCCATATTGAAATCTTTACCAAAATCTGGCTTGCGACGTATCAAACTTCATGATTTTGCAAAACTTTGTCTTCGGAGGACATTCTGAGGGTGTCTGATCATTCTGGCTACTTAGGGAGGCCCTGCGGCATCTGAGTTTCTCCGGGAAAGTGGCCATATTCAAATCTTTACCAAAATCTGGCTTGCGACATATCAAACTTCATCAAACTTCAAACCGAAGAACTGATAAATCTTAAAAAACATTTCATAAGGTCTCAACTGTAATGATCGATTTGCTTCATTTTCTTTCCGAAAGACTAACCTGCATAAATGTCGAAATTACATAAAATTTAGTTTTCGGCATCTACGGCACACCACATTTTGATACCGTATCTGCACGGATTTCCCTTCATGTAAACGCGGAATATACATCTTCCTCGGAAGTGAATCATCCTTTCGTCAACCGTAATATCATACGAGGGCTCATAAATTGCAAGGATGTTCGCTTGCACGCGATCTGAAATATCGCGTATCAGGCGAAGCCGATCTTTAAACGGTTGGGTTTTTATTGTTTGATCATTTCTGTTGAGAGAACCTCGAGCAGGACGCCTGCTCAAGGAGTCATCAAACCGTATATATTTGCATATTTGTTCGAATCTAACGCGATAGGAAATAATTAAATAATTCATTTGAAAATTCAGATATGCCTCATTTCAACATACCTTGCTCTCGCCATAACTGCTGGATAGATCAAACGACTCGTCACTTCATCAGTTGACCACAACTCCTTGATAAGAGTTTTTGAGTCGTGATTCTTGCCTGCAGCCAGGAGAATCCCAATCCAAGCCAGCAACTCATCATAACTCAACATTTTAAAACATTCGTGCCCAGCTTCTGCATTCGTATACTGACAAATCAGCTCAATCGTACCCACGTCTAAATACAGTGAAAATGCTTGTTGTGGGGTCCTAACCAAACTGAGATCAGTGTTAAATGTCCGTGTTGCTTTAAAATTTTCACTGTGGTCACTTGCTGCTTCCAGGCATTTGATCGCCACACCATAGTTCCACATTTTGACACACATTTGGTTTCCTCAGACTTATCTCCATATTCAAAAGGATCATCCTCAATAATCTCGTCTTCAATATCCTTTTCCACCCAGGCTGAATCCAGAAGTATCGGATTCCGAGTCACTGAACATTTTGCACCAAATACAAAACCAAAACGAAATTACAGTTTCAACCGAGAAACCACAAAAGCTGTTTTGAAATTAACACTTCTAACTATGCTTGTCTCGGTTAGCGGAACAAGCTCCAACTAAACCATTTATTACAAAAGGATACTGTCGAGCTAGAAAAGACATGCACCAAAGCGTAAAGAAATTCAGAAAAAGAGTACAAAGAGGACGGACGGATTACAAAAATGAGGCGAAGTCGTCTTTGTTCAATCTATTCTACGAACATAAGCAGTACGAAAAAATTTCCTGGAAAATGATTTGGTTATATTTTTTAAATAATTTTTCATGTTAGTATTGATCAGTTTTGAATCAGGGCTTAGCTAAGTCCTTGATGTGAATGAAATTAAAAGTGTGTCCTGCACCCAAATCACAAAAGAAACATGGTGCGTGTATTGCTTTTGAGCTACGCCGAGCGAAATTTCAAATATACGTCGGCAAAAATACAAACTCGAAATGTTGCTCTTGACTATACCTGGAAGTTCTAGGAGCGTGCACGCAAGCCGATGCTGCTGACTTGTACCGTGAAATGCGATAATCGGGTAAAGCATTTACTTCGGAGGCTCACAAATTCTCGTCTTCCATCGCTATCACTCAGCCATATTCAAATCAAATTGCTGCATTCCAGTGGGCCTAGAGGGCCACCCCAAATGGCCAGTATGGTCGAAAATTCTGAAAACATCCCTGTGACCTTATTTTGCACAATCAGGATGTTTGATATGTCGCATACCATGTTTTGGTAAAGATTTCAATATGGGCAATTTTTAGGAGAAACACGGATCCCGGAGGGCCTCCCTAAGTAGCCATTATGGTTAGATACCCTCAGAATGTCCTCCGAAGATCTATTTTTGCAAAATCATAATGTTAAATTTGTCGCAAGCCAAGTTTTGGTTAACATTTGATTCCGGAGGTACTCAAAAACCCAAGTGACCAGTATTGTAAGAAATTCAAAGAATGTCCTCCGAGGACCAAGTTTCGCAAAATCATGAAGTTTGATATGTCGCAAGCTAGGTTTTGGTAAATATTTGAATATGGCCACTTTCTCAGAGGAACTCAGATCCCGCAGGACCTCTTTTAGTGGCCAGTATTGTCAGAAATCCTCAAAATGTCTTCTGATGACCTAGTTTTGCAAAATCATGAAGTTTGATATGCCGCATGCTATGTTTCGCATCTAAACCTCAGTACTCCCACCTTGGAATCTAAAACTACGGATATTTTCGAAATTACCAAGGCAGTTTCACAAACAAGGATAATTTTGTGATCTATTGCAAAAAACTGCATCAAAATCCGATGGCTAACGATGGAGTATCATTAATTTTAAATTTGAATTTTTCGAATTCAGAGGGGTTGGGGACGTACGTGTTAATTCAAGAGGAGTAATGGAAAGTTTCAAGCTGTTTCATGACAAGTTCTAAAGAAACTTTCTACACAGGGCAAGCTCTAAAGCATCCTTAGCAGTCTTTAAGAGTATATATGTTCGGCAAATTTTGAGAATATTTAGGTCAAGTTCTGAAAGACCACTGTAATCCACTCCGGTCACGGAAGAAGAAGGCGACGGTACTGCTCATGATGGATGAAGGGTTTCCATCAGTTGTCGGATCTTGCGGAATCTGCTATACCTTAAGAGAAATGAAAACGGTTCGATTCTCATAGCTGCAATGAGTAATGACTTCCTCTAACTCGGGTGTGTTTGCAACTTTTTCGGGTTGATCGATAAGTGTGATCATGTATCGCAGCGATTCGATGTCGAATGAACAACTGTAAGTGAGTAAACAGGTTTTTATGGCAGGCCAGGACTGTCTTCCGCCATGTCTTCTTCGACCAGATATGGATCCGATCTGAAGTAGTCTTTTGGCCAGTAGTTTTACCAATACGTTGACAGGAGGTCGAAGAATTTAAGGACATACACGACCGAGTCCTTTCACAATATAAATTCACACACATAATTTTCACTTCAAACGCCATTAAAGACTGTATTCGATGAAATTTGGACACACGCAATTGTTTGTTTCTTTTTAGCGTGTGGGTAAAAATTATTGAAATTTTAACTGAATGTATTTCATTGTGTTGTGTCAATTGTGTAATGAGTTTCGTGAAAATCGGTCGAGTGATTTCAGTGATGGCTTCGAATGAAGAAATAGTGCGCCAACAAATTTTGGGCACTCACTTCGAAAACCCAAACGCTTCTCATCGATGGATTGGAAAACAGCTCGGAATCGCACATTCAACCTTATCTCATGTGATCAAAACGTTCAAGGACCGTAAGACAACCAAGCGGAAAAATGGTAGTGGCAAAAAACGTGGCACATCAAATCCGGAGAAGGCCAGGATGGTATTGAACCAATTTAAGCGTTATACCAACATTTCGATCAGAGATGTTGCGAAAAAGACGAAAGTTTCAGTTTGCTTTGTGCAGAAAACAATGAAACGTTCTGGATTACATGTATACAAGGTCCAGAAGGCACCGAACCGGAGCGATAAACAGAACTCGGTGGCCAAAACTCGTGCAAGAAAACTGTACAGGGAGTGGCTCACAAAACCGTTCTGCATTGTGATGGACGATGAGACCTACATTAAAGCCGACACCAAACAAATGCCAGGACAGGAACACTACGTCGCCACCTCTAAGTTGGCCGTTCCGGAGAGTATACGGAAGAAGAAACTGTCGAAATTCGCCAAATAATTCCTTGTCTGGCAAGCGATCAGCCCTTCATCACCTCTGAGATCGTCAACGGAGAAATCTACAAGGACGAATGCCTCCAAAAACGACTTCTGTCCTTCTTGAGATCTCACGATGGCCCGAAACTGTTTTGGCCGGATTTGGCATCTTGCCACTATGCCCGGCCCGTCTTAGACTGGTACAAAGATAATAATGTAGCTTTTGTACCAAAAGACGTCAACCCTCCAAACACTCCGGAACTTCGCCCAATTGAAAAATTTTGGGCAATCATGAAGGCAAAGCTCGTTAAAACTCCAAAACTGATAGAAAATGAACTTGAACTAAAGAAAGTGTGGTTAAAAGTAAGTAAGCAAGTCGGTCCTATCATTGCCCAAAATTTGATGAAAGGGGTCAAGGCAAAGGTGCGGGCATTTGGGTTGGGAGAAGAGGTTCAATAAACCAATGATGTCAAAACTTAACCATTTAGTAGTACTTTATTTCCCTAAAGTTTGAAAAGAATCGGGCTCAAGGAAATTTTGTGGTGACCTATTTTGTTTGTCCAAATTTCATCGAATACAGTCTTAAGGCGATTGGGAAGAGGGTCTTCAAAAAGATTGGTAAAGCAGCTGAAAATAGGCAGGAGTTCAAAATATTTGGGCTTTTATTTATTTATTTATTTCGTCAAACAATCAACCGTAGACTAAATTAATGTTCTTCTATCGTATAATTACTTATTGTATTGAAATATTTTTTTCAGTTTTTTACGAGGCATACTAAGGTCAATCATTTCACTATGTTGATTATAAGCATTCATCATCTGATTTAATGGTCCGAATTTAATACGATTTGTACGATGATGATCTAAAGCATTTTCTTTCACTCTAACATTTCATCTAACAAAGCATCTAACATTTCGATTACGTAGTTGTCGTGTAGGCACATAAAATTTTAATTTTGACAATAATTTTGTTGAATCTATTCGTTGCGAAACGAGGTCGTTGACAAATGAGACCATAGGATAATCTCGACGCTCTTTCAATGGTTGAATGTTGATCAAAAAGCAACGTGCTTCATATGAAGGGAGGTGAAATTGTGTCCATCCTAACCTACGTAGTGCGTATAATAAAAACTGCTTTTGAATTGACTATATACGCTCATCGTGACTTTTTTATATGAGGTGACCAAACAACACTGCAGTATTCGAATATTTACCTCACAAAAGAAATATATAATGATTTGATTGTATAAGGGTCTTGGAAGTTATGGCCAAAACGTTTTATGAAATTAAGCATATTGCTTGCTCTATGAATTAATGTATTCTAATGATCCAAACCTGTTTGATGGTTAATCACATTTTTTTATATTTTGATTTCTTAAAGATACTGAAATGCTTAGTGAGCTTCATTAACTATAAGTTAAAAGATTACATTTTTTAACATTCATTTCTAACAAGCTTCTACAACACCATACATAAAAGACATGGATTTCATTCTGAAATACATTTATATCATCATCATTCCTTATTTAAAAAAACAGTTTCATATCGGACGAATTTCACGCCAACTCGTCTTCGTGATTGGCAGCACCCTCTCAGAATCCAATGAAACTTTGTGGGTGTGTAGACTATGTCTTATCAAGCAACTTTGCATACCTTGTTTGTTCAAAATTTATCTAGACTACCATTTGAAAAGGGCGTAAGTTTTTTGATCGATTTTTTTTAAATCAACATAAATCAAAAAGGAAAAGACTTACAAAAAAGTAAAATATAGGTGACTTTTAGAAAATCGTCCTAACTTTTATGAAAAAAATTGTAAAAATTGTAAAATCGATTCTTACACGCTAAAAAAAAAATTAAAAAAAATTTAAAGTCGATTTGCAGAAAATGGCTATCTTAGAATTGGACGAATTTTTTTTAAAAAAAGGCAATATAATTGTCTGAAAGTTTGCAATAAATTGCAAGATGGGCACTTTTAACGAAAAAAAGTTCTTCTATCAATAAATGTTTCATGTCAACATAACTCAAAAAAAGAGTTACAAAAAAGTGATGTGTCGGAGACTTTTGGAAAATTGTCCTAGCTTTTATGCAAAAAATTGTAAAAATTATTAAAATCGATTCTTACACGCTAAAATAAATATTTTAAAATTTAAAGTCAATTTGCAAAATATGGCTATCTTTGAAATGGACGAAATTTATTTTAAATATAGGCGATATAATTGTTTAAAAGTTCGCCATACATCGCGAGATGGGCACTTTTAAGGAAAAAAAAATTTCCAACAAAAATTGTTTCATGTCCAATTTTTACCGAGTATCGCGCCAACTCGTCATATAATTTGGTCCTAAAAACTCACAGAAGCCAATTAAATTTAATTTTAATGACAATTTGGATTTTTTTACGGGGCTTTGAATGTTTGAAAAATCAAGACTACTATTTGGAGAGGGCTTATTTTTAAATTATTGATAATTTTAAATTTTATTTATAATACAATTAAATCAGGTGGTTGATCCTGTTTATTGCTAAACCTTTGAAGTATATTACAAGAAGGACAATAAATTGGAAAGCAAAAGCTTTATCATAATATCTGAGGTATTGACCCATGACTCAATAGCAGTTCAGTTGTTTTTTATCAAAATTGCTAGATTTCATTAAACAAAATTCAATATATTGTTCAAAAATTATTATCATGTCAGATGGAGAAGCGGCCCATTATACGAACAAAAAGAATTTTGCCAGCGTGTGCTATTTCAAGTCCATGTATGGATTGGAACGTTTCATGGGAAAGGTCCATGTAATGCTATTGGTGGTAATCTCAAGTGAATGGCAAAGAGAGCAAGCCTTGCTCCAGATTATGGAAACACAAGCAAAACTCCTCGAGACTGGGCAGTTGAAGAGTCAAATAAAAGTATTACAAAACTGAATTTCTGCTTCATATCAGCTGAACAGTATGCAAACATGTTAGAAGAACTTGAGGAGTTCTATAGCCACGTAAAGACAATACCTGTTACACAGGTTCATTGCTTTGTACCGATTTCAGAAAATATAAATTTCAGCTAAAAGGTTTTCTGATTTAAGGGATAATCCAAAGAAAATCACTTTGTATGTGAAAGATTTATAAATTTAATATATGAAGCTATGTTAATAACTAATACGTGAAGATGTACATATAAAAATAAATAAAATAAAACCCTTACCAATAAAACTATGAGTTTTCATTGACATAAACAGTTTTTCGAAAATTCATACAACGTCATATTTGAATCGTCTTTAAATGGATATGCATCAACCATTTAAAGACGACTCAAATATGCTATTTTTTTAGATTTATCAGCCCACCTCTATCATAATTATTCCCATACCTTTTACACATTCTGTAACAAATCATGACCTTCCTTCCTTTTAAAATAAAAGATATATCGTTAACATATAAGATACAAATCAGTGGACCTACGTGTGAACCTTGAGGAACACCAGATGTGACTTTAATAGTATTTGATTTTTTATCATTGAATCTAACAATTTGCTGGGTGACTTTTGGAAAATTGTCTTTACTTTTCTGAAAAGTATTTAAAAAATTGTAAAATCGATTCCTACACACTAAACAAAAAAATATTTTAAAATTTAAAGTCAATTTGCAAAAAATGGCTATCTAAGAGTTGGACGATTTTTTCTAATAAAGGCAATATAATTGTCTAAAAATTTGCCATACATTGCACGATGAGCCGTTTAAATAAATAAACCGGTTAAAAAAAAAATACGTGAAGCATGTTGAGTAGTTGCACGACACCAATGCAAGGAAAAAGTGTATGAGAATATATTGCACACGGTGTATTTACTTTGGATTTACTCATATCCTCGAACTTTATTACATTATTGTCATGTATTAGTCATCGACATTTTATTTTGATTACCATTAGTATCTCTTCTAAAATGCTAAGCGTTGAAGACTGGGGAATCCTACCCTCAGGGTATTTAGTTGGTTCCTCTAAAGAATACAATCTCTTTATTCAAGCTACACAGTTTCAAGAGAGTTTTATGACATTTCAATACTTATTAATGTTTACGAAGAAGGTTTCAAAAAAATTTCAAAACTATAATCAAGTGTTAAGAAAGTTTTGAAACGATCGCTTGGACGAGTAGTCAAGATTTTCAAAAACTGTTTATTAGTAGAGGTACACTTGTTGATGAAGGCGTTTTATAATGATTCCGTCAAGTGATATTCAAGAACTCTCAAGAACTATTAATCGAATAACGCAACATTATCTTGGAAACATTGTGAACAAAACCAAATTAACGTCATAATTCTTTCGTAAAACTATCAAAAAACATGAATAAATCCAATGTTCATATGAATTGCTACTTGGCTAGGATGCGTGCACCGTACCTTGACATTCAGTAAATCATCAAAACAGTTAAACAATCGCACCTAGATTCCTCACATTGACGGCAAACCTGTAGCGAAAAAAATGTCTATGGTCTGTAATACAGACGTCTAATGCAAATGGTCATCTCTCAAGCGCCATCCTCCACCGAAGAGAGTACTCATCCAGCGCAGCACCCTCTATTCTACCACAAATATCATATTATTCACTCGACCCCCTCCCGGTACCATCCAGCTTAAGCAAATCGTGAACTCTAAAGTATGTACTTCCCCTCTCCTCAATGCGGTGGTCGACCGAAAAGAAAACACTTCTCTCCCAAACCATAAATAAACAGTAATTCATCCTTCGCCTCATTAACACTCTATGTACTTACGGTGCACCTTCAAACGTCTCTCCCCGTCTCCCCATCGCTTGCTTAAGCATCCTCTAGACGGCTACTCGTTGTCGGTTTGCTGGTTTGTTGCTCCTGCCAAACAAAGAAAAACACTTGCCACCCATCTTAAACCGGAACTTCATCTTTGTACGGACCTGTCTTCGGGTGCAGTCAGTCAAACTTCTGAGCGGGGAGGGGGCGGCGTGAAAAATCCATACAACGCTGTCACTAGCAACTATGGGCCCAAGCACATTTAATCTACTCAGAAATTGCTTTGAAAAGTAACCGAACTCATCCGAGCGTCAAGGGCCATTTACAGCTCCCTACCACCCCAGACTGGCAGCACTGATCGTAAGCCAAGTCTATGCTATGGCAGCACCGGAAGCATCAACAGGATGAGGTCATTAAACTAATGATCCTTCAAAGGCCCCTACCAACCCGTTCCACATCGATACGCAGGCTCTCCGCGGTAATAATGTGAAGCCGAAGCGAAACATGCAAGCACAGAAAGTTGACATAATTGCGGTTAGGTGCGATGGGCACGAGCAGCTCGGAAGCATCAAATCCAGCATCCAATCCACTTGCCGTGAAACGAGAAAAGCGAAGACCGACTTCATCACACGCAACAGAGAAACAGTCAGTCAGCGGTACGGATGATGATGACGTTCCCTTTTCACGATATAAGTCCTCTGATGATGGTGCTGCGGTTCTTCTGTGCAAAAGACAGGAAGGAAATCTGGGAATACCATTGCCAGTGCCGTTGATGGAACGGGCCACGGAAGAATTATTGCGAGGGGGGACACTGAAAATAATTTTGAAATATATTACTGACTTATTCGGTTGATTCAGAGGAATCAGTTCGTAGCTTTATTTTGGCGTTAGTTTCGATTTGAGTCGGTATCTTATGGGATCAAGTATCAGCAAAAAG
Organism: Aedes koreicus; assembly: GCA_024533555.2. Taxonomy (NCBI): domain Eukaryota; kingdom Metazoa; phylum Arthropoda; class Insecta; order Diptera; family Culicidae; genus Aedes; species Aedes koreicus. The sequence goes on along the minus strand of JAHHFK020005614.1, from coordinate 62,739 downwards.
AGAACCAACAATAAATATGACTAGAAGTGATACGACTCACCTTGCTAACGACATATGAAACGGATATTTCGTACAATTCAACGAAAAATACATTCAATAATGTCAGAAAACAAAAAGAAAATATTTTCAGTGCCTCCTTGACAGGATTTAAAACTCTGACTCTGCTGCCACTGCTATACAGAACCGGAGGGGTTATGTTTTATTTACGAGAGAGTTGCCACCATCGAGGTTGCAGCTCTGAGTATGATGAAAGCAGTAATGAAGCTTGTTGCCCAGGTAATGGAGATTTTTCCTGACGACATGACCCGCATGCATGCAACGTCATCGCTGGCTAGTGACGAGCAATGGGAGGAGGGGGATGGTATGGCTGTGCGATAAAGCAAGCTGGAATGTCCGAGTAAATATTGGCGCTGAGGCTGGGTTATTATCTGTGTGAAAAGTCTGCTGTCCTCGTGTTGGACGGGGTCAAATATGGGCAACTGTAGGTATGGACAGAGAGGTTGTCTCCGCTTGTGGTGATGTGAACGTACTTCCAGAGATTGTGGCAATCTGTGCTGCTGCTGGCTATGCATGAATAATTTTGGTATCATCAAGTGAGGGGAACGATCGATACATTCTTATGCATAGATTGTTTTTTTTTTTCTATGGAGAAGAATGGTGGAGCTAGAGGATGGTGTTGGTTGAATAAGCAAACTAAAGAGATTGATAATTCATAACGAAAATAAGAACATTGAGTATCAGATGAGACACGCCAGTCGTAGTTATGTAGATGATATTTACCAAATCAAATTTGATTATTATTTCGAGAAAAATACAGCGTGAAGCTTGAAAAGCTTACAACATGCATTGCATACATTTTTGTGATAGCTTTAGCCTTTGTTTTCTATATGCACACTTCGAAAATACGAATATTACCCCAGACGTAATTCGTCTTTCACACACATCGAGGAAAATAGACAAAAGTTTCATTTAAACTTATGTCTGCCGAAATCAATACATACGCAGCTCGAGGAAAAGTGTGCGTGATTGAATTAATTTTCTTGTCTCTTTTAACTGATTCTTATGGTCTAAAGGACGCTTGCATGTTTCGGTTCCAGGGCATCGACATTTTCTTGACATTTTGCTAGAAGGAGGGGGTACAATTTACGGGTGCGAAAAATGAAAGTGTCACGAAAAGTTGTTAGTTTTTGAACGTTCACTACTCCGTCAATTGTACACCGAAACAAATCTGATCCCCCGTTTTCATGATTTGAAAATCATGGAACCAAAAGCTGTATTCCTTTTTGAAATCATGACTATGAATCATGAATGTAAGACCGAAATGACCAATATCATGATTCAGCGTAACCATTTTCATGAGCCAGAAATCCTGACCACAGCAAGCGTTACGCGTACACTGATAGGCAAAATAAAGTGCCCACCTCTTCGTTTTTTTCAATTTCTCTCATTTACTTGGTTCAAATTAAAGTAAACACACTGTATTTTTTTATTATCTCATTTTTTATATTCTTTTTAAGTTTCACTTATGGAATACTGAAAAAACCAGGAGTTTTACTTAAAGAAAAAAAAAAAATTTGTGTTGAAAAAAAAACAGTGACAAAATAAAGTGCCCACTTCAAAAATCGATATGTTTTCGATAAGTTTCCATTGGAAGACCCCTCGATTGTTTATGTTTTGATATTTTGACATGTTTTGAAGCAAACGGCTCAACCTGGTGCATTTGTATACGTGATCGCATTTGATTCAATTGAAAAAGAAAATGGAGAACGCAGTGCTTTCGAAAGCAATTCCCTTGTGTATCCGAAAATTGGTCGTTCGTGATGTGCAAAACGGTGAATCGCACCGGGCTGTCGCTAAGAAGTACAGTATCAGTAAGGCAGCGGTTGGCAAAATTCTTCTGAAGCTTAAAACGTTTGGATCAGTGGTGGATCGCCCTGGCAGAGGCAGGAAGCGGAAAACGGATGCGAGAACGGACACCAAGATCATGCGCGAAGTCAAGAAGAACCCGAAGGTAACTGTCCGCGAGATCCAGGAAACCCTTCAGTTATCAGTTTCCGGTCGAACTGTTCGTCGCCGTCTCGTAGCACAGGGGTTGAATAGCAAACTTGCCCGGAAGCGCCCATTTATCAGCAAGGCAAACAAAGCAAAACGGCTTAACTTTGCTAAGGGGCATTCTGATAAGCACCTAGAGTTCTGGAAAACGGTTCTCTGGACGGACGAATCAAAATTCGAGCTGTTTAACCGAAAGCGGTTCGTGTTTGGTGCAGATCAGGAGAGGAGCTTCAGGAGCGCCACATCCAAGGCACGATGAAGCATGGAGGAGGAAACGTGATGGTCTGGGGTTTTTCGTGGGGTGGAGTGGGAAGCATTGTGAAAATCGACGGGATATTGACGGCAGAATCTTACATCAACATCCTGCGAGAAAATCTGGAGTTTTCGCTGATCCAGACGGGCCTTGAAGAGAAGTTCGTATTCCAGCAGGACAACGACCCGAAGCATACTGCCAAGAAGACCAAGTCTTTCTTCCGGTCTTGTCGGATCAAACCGCTGGAATGGCCTCCACAAAGCCCGGACCTCAATCCCATCGAGAATTTGTGGGCGATTCTCGATGCCAGGGTTGACAAAACTGGTGTTACCAATAAAAATAACTATTTTGAAGCCCTGGAGCGCGCCTGGGAAGAGCTAGATCCACAGCACCTAAAGAACCTGGTCGAGAGCATGTCGAAGCGCCTGCAGGAGGTCCTGAAGGCCAAAGAAGATGCGTAACGCGAGCATGAATCATGATATCATGAGCCCAAATCATGGTGTATATTCATAAAGTGAAAATACACTAAGCTCATGATATCATGAGTCGTTTTTGACTTTTTTGGGAGCGGGTTTGTTTCCGTGTAGTCATATTTTCCTAGCATCCTAGAAAATAGTATGCTAGAATCATATTTGCATTAGCATGATTAAATGACAAGAACATCCATCCCCGACACCCCGACAGCTTAATAAGTATTGCGAATTGGGTTATTCGAATTGTTGGATCGTATCGTTGGAAGGAGATTCTTAATTTCCCGTGGATTTTGCGTGAGTGTCTCTGCGTACGGGTCCACCCCTCCGTTTTTGGCCCTTCATACAGCGATACTGTGAATTCAGATTGGTGGCTCAATTTGATCTTGCTATTAAGTGGAGCTGCATCCAAGCCAAGGGCATGAAGGGATGGTGGCTACCATACATACATACATACAGTACATCCATCCCCGACACCCAGTCTCATCAAACCCCCCCCCCCCAAATAACGGAGCCACATGTTCCCAATGCCAACCTGAGCTTCTGCACCTAACATAAGGATGATCGAATCTCTTATAGTTATGTTAACCTTCCTCGGGTATTTAAAAAACAGACACATAAGACATCAGGGTCTATATTGACCCGGATTTCGACCCTTTCTAGAATTATGGAATTTTAACCTAGAAACAATGTTTATACCCCATTTGAAAGGTCATGGCCTCAAAAATGCATTGTCGGTGAAAAACCTGATTCCAGTAACGCAGGCCACCGAGAACCTGCTACAAAGGCAAGGATGTTTTGATTTCGATGTGTGAACAGAATTGCATACAAAACATTCCAGATTAGTTGTGGAAAGTTTCCGTATTGGACAAAGTTTCTCAGTATGTCATTTGGCGTCTTTTGAAATAATCATATTAGTATCAGACCTTTCCGAAGAGAGTGCGCTGCAGTCTACCTTTTCCAAATGAAGCGCTAGAGAGTTGCCGTCTTTCGCAAAGTTTCTCGTTGTGTCATTTATCGTTTTTTGTCATTTTCAGATTAGTTCCAGACCTTTTCGCCGAGATGGCGCTGCAGTGTTTCTTTTCCAAATGATTAAGCGCTTCAAGTTGCCGTCTTGGGTAAAGTTTTACAATATGACCTTTGTCTTCTTTTGACATTATCATATTAGTTCCACATACTGTCGCAGAGATGGCACTGCAGTCTATCATTGTCATCTTATGGGGCTCCCATACACATTAAACACAATTTTCTGCAAAACTCGAGAACTAATCAAGCAAATGGAACCAAATTTGGCATGTGGGGATTTTGGAGGCAAGAAATGTTTCTACTGTGGTTCGAGACTCCTCCTCGCTCTGGAAGAGGGGGGGGGGGGGGCTCATACAAATTGAACACAACTTTAAACCAAGCATGAGTATCAACCCTACTGTTATGAAAATTTGTATGCAGGGGATTTTTGGGGCCGGAGGAGGTTCTTATGATGGATCGAGACCCCTCCCCTATCATGGATGGCTCTCATACAAATGAAACAGGAAACGTTTGTATAACTCGAGAACGAATCAAGCAAATGAGACCAAACTTGGCATTTGAAAATAATTTTTAAGCCGAGAAATGTTAAAACGGTGGCTTGAGACCACCCTCTCTCTGGAAAGAGGGGCTCTGATACAAATGAAACACAAATTTAAACCAAACATGAGATTTATCCCTACTGTTATGAAACTTTTTGGGATTTTTGGGGCTGAAAAAGGTTCTTATGATGGTTCAAGACTCCTTCCCCGTCTGAAAGGGGGGGGGGCCAAATGAAACAAAAATTTCTGCATAACTCAAAAACTAATCAAGCAAATGGGACCAAATTTGGCATGTGCAGGTTTTTGAAGGAGATAATTGTTTTTTATGATGGTTTGAGACCCCCCTGCCCTCTGTTAAGGGATGGGGGGCTCCCATACAAATGAAATACAAATTTCTGCATAACTTGAGAACTAATCAAGCAAATGGAAACAAATTTTGAACAAGTTTTTGAAGGTAGCAAATGTTTGTATGGTCGTTGAGATTCCTCTCCCTTTTGAAAAGGGGGGCTCTCATACAAATGAAACACAAATTTCTGCATAACTCGAGAACTAATCAAGCAAATGGAACAAAGTTAGGCATGTAGAGATTCTTGAAGTTATCTCCCTCTTCAAAAATGGGGGTGGGCCTTCATACAAATGAAACCCAAATTTCTGCATTGCTCGAGAATTAATCAAGATGAAGCAGAGGCAGGATTTCTATATATATATATATATATATATATATATATATATATATATATATATATATATATATATATATATATATATATATATATATATATATATATATATATATATATATATATATATATATATATATATATATATATATATATATATATATATATATATATATATATATATATATATATATATATATATATATATATATATATATATATATATATATATATATATATATATATATATATATATATATATATATATATAAATGAATTTCTGTCTGTCTGTTTGTCAGACCTTTATAGACTCGGAAACTACTGAACCGATCGGTGTGAAAATAGGTATGCAGCGGTTTTTGGAGCAGAGAAAGGATCTTATGATGGTCTTATGATCTTATGATCCCTTATAAATGAATCACATATTTCTGCATAACTCGAGACTCCTCCCTTCTCTAAAAGGCAATGCTCTCAAACAAATGAAACAGAAATTTCAACCAAACATGAGAATTATCCAGGAAACCAAAACTCAAAATGTGTATTTCTCGGGTAAGAAGCATGTCCTGATAAAAGTTTTAACCCCTTCTTAGTTCGAGACAGGGAAATGCTTGAGCTACTCTCAGTTAGAAGTTAATCTTAGGTTATGCAAGAGGAAATTTCGTTCAAACTGACATTATACGGCGTAGTTCGAAGATAAAAATGTTGGCTATGAAATGCTTCTAAGCGAAAGAAAAACCATGGTAGAAACGCAAACAAAAATAAAAACAACAACAAAATAAATAAATTAAACTCTATAAATGAAGTCACACATAAGCAAACTAAAAAACATGTTTACCAAGTTTATTCCGAAAAACAACCATAAACGCGCTAGTTCTATAAAATTGTCATTCATTTAGTTGCAAGCGTAGCAACGCCCACACCGGGTTCAGCTAGTATCATATATAGCATATAATAAGGAAATAAGTATGAATAGAGTGTATGTAATTTGATACAGCAAAAGGGGTAGCCTGTGCTGGTTAATGATTTCTAATTGTACACCTTGCATGTCGAAATTTCCAAAATGGTGATTTACTTTCTGCTGGTTCTATGGAGCAATAACATGTGCCAGGACCTTTGACAAAATAATATCCGACGCACTCTGTCTTAACAGTTAATATCAAATTGCTGGTCAATATTAATATTGTAAAAATAGTAAAAATAGTAAAATAAGTAGCTTCAACTGTCGAGCCTGTAAAGAGAAATAATAAACCAAAAGGAAGCTTGAATGGACTTAAGATAATAAGTAGTTTGTCTGTCGCAGATTCAGTTGAAGCTTCTTGTATTCAAGGCACTAGATGCTTCTTAATTATAAGAGGCAGAAGAAGGGTAAACGTGATCAATGGACATATAAGTCATAAGACCTTTGACGTGAAAATAATAAAATTATGTTTATGGTAATATATAAATCACAAAAACACAAGTAATGATTAAAACGGTAATGGTAATGATTAAAATATAATCAATATACAATGTCATATAAAATAATATAAATAATATAGTGAGGGGATACTATAAAATGAACTGATAATAACAATTCTAAAATTCCATGTCTGCAGATTGCTGTCCTCCTGTAATTTTAGAAAAACTTGCGTATCCAATATAAACCTGAACATTAAGACAATATATCATAGCCATGAGAAAAAAATTGAATTAAATATTATTTTACAAAACTTGGTAATTCCATGGATGACCTGATATAATATATTATATAACGAATGGTATATCGTAAATTTCGATATTTTGTTCTGTTTCCTTGCATCACAATAATCATTTGTAGTGGATCTCATCGGTACTACAGTGATTTTAAGATATAAAATTATATTGAATGTAATACTATACTTTCACATCTAATAATCGAATGACGCAACAAGAGCATAATATGAGCATGACAGTTAACGATAATAGAATGTTTATGCTCCAAGCTCATAAGATAAATGGTTTGGGAACGTAAAGATGATCCCAAACCGGGCTGAAATTATAAATTGAATGTAAATGTTCGCACCCCCTCACTTCGCTTTTGTCAAATTGACAACATTGCCCAGGCTACGCCAACCTGCGTCTCCATGTTTGAGCTGGCAGTGTGATCATATGACTCGTGGAGGCGTGAAGTAGGAACTTGTGAGGACCAAAAGTCTGTCGTACCCTTCTTCAAGGCTGTCAACTCGACATTTGAAGCCCCTCATTGTGGCATTTGTCATCTTTTGACGTAATCATATTAGTTCCAGATCTTTCAGCAGAGATGGAGCTGAAGTCTATGTTTGTCAAATGAAGCTATAGAGGATAGCCGCCGTATACAAAATGCAGTAATTTGGCGTTATCAGATTAGTTCCAGATTGTGCCGCAGAAATTGCGCTTTAATCTATTTTTGTCAAATGAAGCTCTAGAGAGTAGCCGTCTGCGGCAAAGTTGTTCAGTAACCGTATGACGAAAAACAATTTGTCACACAGTCAAAACTATATTTCTAATGTAAGATATATCATCACAGTGTATGTTATTGTTATCAAATAATTTAACCTTATTTACACCATATAACCATAGACTAACTCTAAGACCAGTAGGTCCCGAACAAATACGATATTTTTCTTGGCTCAGTCAGTACTAGCACATCGGTCCCAAGCTCGGTCCCAAGCTCAATGATTCGCCCGTAACAACGTAGCTCACACCAACACATTCTCAAATGTTGTGTCAAAATAACATAGTGAATCAAAACAACAACCAAGATACTAGTACCGGAAGGTACCGAAACGCGCAAGAATTATTGCAAGGTGCAGACTGCAAGGTATACTTCGGACCTAGGGGTTCTACAACAGTGAACCAATTTCAAATCGCTAGCTGCACATTGATTGTTGACATAACCTCTACATCAACGCATATTGTTAATGTATACCATATTGTCATTTAAAGGTTTTTTTTTGTCTGCTTTCGGTCTGAATTATAAAACAACTTTTTGGCATAGAGTACGGAAAAAATTTGCTCGCGAAAATTGCCATATTGTTTATGGTAACTGAACTTAACCGCCTATTCAGCATATTGTTCTTTGGTATTTTACCATCTGACATATTGTTAAAACTATCTAGAAGATTGCTAGTTTGTAGTTGTCAACTATAAGGGCAAATGTCGTAACAATAACGGAAACGGTCGTCAACAATAAAGGAAATGGTCCAGGAATGGTTTGTGATTATGCGGGTATGTAAAATTCATTCATTTGATGTTGTCAGATTATTCAAATCGTGCCACAATGGTGGTGCTTAGGTCTATCTTTGTAAAATTCAGAGCTGGAGAGCTGCTCTTCTAGCAAAACTAATGCATATGCCAAAAACCGACAACAGACCTATCTCGTCAGATCTATCACCAATTGTTTATATTTTTCCCTTAAAAGACATTGAATTTCAAATATCGTTATTTTTTTTCTATGCATATTGTTCCAAATTATTGAAAACTGGAGTTCGTTCCATACTTGGCTTCAAAAAGTCTCCTCGGACGAATATGAGGTTTTGGACAACCCTACAAAATGAACACTCAATGCAAATGTCCATTAAGTGTTCTTTTCGTAGGATTGTAAAAAGAGCCTCATTAAGCTTGTCCACGTTAAAATTGCAACACTAATAAATAGTTCTAACTTTTCAACCAAGTTTGCAAATAACATAAAATTTTTAAGGAAGGATCCTTAATCTATTCTTCTATCAATTTTAAACAGCTGTGAAAGACCTTTCATCTGAGTTACAGTCAAAAGAATGACATTTTGTCTCAAAAATGTTGTACATTCGTCAAGAACAACATTTTGCTATTTTTACGTACATTTTCGAAACTTGTCGAAACCCATTTCCTGATTTTGAAACTTCGACAATGAATACTACAACTCTCTATAGCTTCATTTAGCAAAGATAGACTGTAGCGCCATCTCTGAAGCAAGATCTAATCTGATCTAATCTGATAATCTCAAAAGACGACAAGTGATACATTGATAAACTTTGACGCAGACGGCAACTATCTAGAGCCTCATTTGATAAAGATAGACTACAGTTCCAACTTTGCGGCGCAATTTGGAACTAATTTGATAATGTCAAGTGACTAAATTTTACATTTTTTACAACTTTACACAAGACGGCAACTCTCTAAAGCTTCATTTGCCAAAGATAGACTGCAGCTCCATCTCTACGGCAAAATATGGAACTAATATGATAATGTAAAATGACTACACAAACATTGACTCTAAGTTAAAATTTAGAAATTCTACGAAGGGTTGAAATCCGGATCAATATTAATCTTAATGTCTTATGTACCCTCTTTTTTGTTAAACTGATTTGAAAAAAAAACGTTTGACTTATTTTAAAAAAAAAAATTTTATGCAAAAATGAAGAATACCTTGCTATATTAAAATTTAGAAAATGTCAGCCCGATTGGATTAAAAATAAAAAAAAGATTGCGAACATTTGTGCCAGAATCAGGGGTGCCAGATAACTATACAGACATTTGATCATGCATATCCCAAGTAACATTGCCAAAGCACCTGATCGAGCACCGATCGACTCAATTTCCGCAAAACTGATTTTCAACTGCTTCGACACTGCTTATCCCGTATTGACTGGAATGTATTGGGTGATCTTGATATTGAATCGGCTGTTGACCGCTTCAACTGTTTGCTGCGTGAGAGTGTTTTGGCAGCTGTACCGAAGTGCCAAACTCCGAGAAAACCTCCGTGGACTAATGCTCTTCTACGCAACATGAAACGAGTGCGCGCTAGAGCTCTTCGCGCTTTTTCCATTCGACGATGTGCCTTTACCAAATTGGATCTTAATCGCGCCAGCAATGAATATCGGCGCTATAACAAACTCTGCTACAAGTATGATGTACATCGCACACAAGAAAATCTTCGACGCCATCCGAAGAAATTTTGGTCGTTCGTGAACTCCAAGAGGAAGGAAACTGGACTCCCGTCATGTGTGTTTCTCGATAGAGACGCTGCACGAACTACCGAGGAAAAATGTAGCCTTTTTGCAAGACACTTCTCGAGTGTATTTTCAAGCGATTCACCATCTCAAGCTGATATTGAAAGTGCTGTGCGGGAAGTACCCAGCAATGTGATTAACATGAATGTCTTTGCTGTTGACGTTCAGGTGGTTCTTTCGGCGATACGCAAGACCAAATCGTCCTTTAATCCTGGACCTAGCGTGATTCCTTCTGTTGTGTTGAAAAAATGCTCCGACATTTTAGCTACTCCACTTTCTCTGCTATACAACTTATCACTACAGCAATCAAAATTTCCAATGCAGTGGAAATGCTCTACAATGTTCCCAGTTTTCAAGAAAGGAGACAAAAGTGATATAAGAAATTACCGTGGCATTACTTCACTTGGTGTGGAATCGAAAGTGTTTGAGTCGTTGATCAATGACAAATTGTTTGCTGCCTGCAAGAATTACATCAGCCCCTATCAACACGGCTTCTATCCCGGCCGCTCTGTTGAAACGAATCTTGTCAGCTTTACGTCGTTTTGCATGGAGAACGTATGTAAAAAACTCCAAGTCGACGCTGTTTATACCGATCTCAAATCTGCCTTCGATAAAGTTAACCATGACTTACTGCTTGCAGAACTGGAGAAAATTGGTTGTTCCATTGCTTTCTGCAGCTGGCTTCGATCTTACCTTGTGCAACGTCAAGTATCTGTCAGTATTGGAAAAAATTCATCGGTCTATTTTTCGAACCAATCCGGAGTTCCCCAAGGAAGCACTCTGGGGCCATTGCTGTTCTCGCTGTTTCCCTCATACTGCTAAATGGAGGTTTTCTGTTGTTGTTTGCAGATGACCTTAAAATTTATCTAGTTGTTCGAAGCCTAGTAGACTGCTATGAACTACAGAAACTTCTTGATATCTTCAGTAATTGGTGCGTGCGAAATATGATGGTTCTGAGCATCTCAAAATGCTATGTAATAAGTTTTGGTCGAACGAATAATGCTATCCAGTTTGATTATACTATTGCTGGATCTCCACTTCAACGGGTTGATCATGTTAAAGACCTCGGAGTTGTATTGGACGAAAAGCTAACCTTTAATCGCCACTTCCCAGGTACCATTGATAAAGCCAATCGCCAGCTTGGGTTCATGTTCAAAATCTCCAATGAGTTTCGTGATCCGCTGTGTTTCAAAGCTCTTTACTGCTCGCTGGTACGCTCTATTCTTGAGTTTGCATCTGCTGTATGGAACCCCTACCAGGCTGTATGGAGTGCGCGGTTTGAAGCTGTCCAACGCAGATTCGTAAGATATGCTTTGCGCCACCTTCCATGGAGTGACCCGTTAAACTTGCCTGCTTACGCCGATCGCTGTCGCCTGCTAGGGCTGGATACTCTGGCTAATCGAAGGAATGTCGCGCAATCTGTATTCGTTGCCAAGCTTCTCTTATATGAATACGATGTTCCGGAGTTGCTGTCGAGAATCAGACTATATGCTCCTGCCCGAACCCTTCGACCGAGAGCGTTGCTTCACGAGGAAGTACAAGCAACTAATCATGCTGCAAATAGATCCATTGTCGCCATGATTCGTCGGTTCAACGTAGTATCCGACGAATTTGATTTCAACATGTCCGCCTCAAGATTTCGTCACCGCTTGCTGAACCGTTTTTAACGTTGACTTTTATTAGATTTAAGTATTTCATGTAGACCACAAAGTCCGATGAATCAAAGACAAATACAAATACAAATACAAATACAAAACCATCCTGCTTTATTAAGTTTTATTTAGGTTTTATCAAAGCCACTAGAAATCAATTTGGTTTTATTATGACACCAAGAAGTGCCAATAGGTTTCATATTTTAGTCAGGTTTATGAGAACCTACACAGCTTGTTTACAAATATATTAAAACCTTGTTTCTCAACTTCCTTTTACTCCTTTCAAAGGTTTTATTTCGACTTTATGAACTCGTAAAATGCTGTATTGAAATGCCGTTTTAGGACTCATTGATTTTATCTTATGATGGTCAGTTGAAAAAGCATTTTAAAACCATTTTGCCTCCAGTAAATGCATTAAACGGCAAATTGGCATTGAAGGAAGTCGTCATAAAACCAAATAGTTTTATATTAGTCATTGGGATGAAAAATTGGCTTTATGGCAAAACTGTGATTTTATTCCAATCGCCATATTGAAATATAAGAAATAATTGAAATGTGGAAAAATAAATGCATCAAATTTTCAATGGTTTGCAAATAAACTGTAGATCAGAGACTAATTCCGGCATTCTTTTAATCATCTCATCCAATTCCAAGTACTTTTCAGGAAATTCATGATTAATGTATCGAATATATTTGTTTTAATTTGGTTTATGTTGTTGTAAATTCGCATAATTTCCGAAGTGCATTAATTTTTGGCTCTTATCGTGCCAATATTAACCATAAAAATAATTGCGCATATAATTTGGAGCATAATACGCTGTAGAAAACACAATTTGTTTTGGATATTTTGCTATCAAACAAAATTTCCCGCAACACCAGACCTTTTTTTTTACTGCTAAATTAATTAGAAGAGCAGAGAATCGAACAAAGCAGAACAACAAAAAACAACCTCGATTTCACAGTGAAGCTTGACAGCTGTGGCCATTTAGCCACATTCTGGTTTTAATGGCAGCCAATAGGTTTTATGAAGGTTCTCAAGCGGTCATAACATCTTTCACTAGAACATTTTCAAAATCCTTATGTTCTTATAAAGGTTTTTTTAACTTGTTTTTACAACCGTCTATAGGGTGGGCCATTTTGTAAAAATTTTGGCTTTAAAGAAGCATAGAGGAGGTCAACAAAGCCGGAGGAGTGCTATACGGCTGGAATAAAACTAAAATTGTTACTTGGGTACAGACCTCATACAGATTACAGACATTATACAGACATTGCGATAAAGTTTCAGATTTATACAGACATTCATATCAATCAATAAAATGAATATGATTCTGAAACGATTTCATTTTCCATATAAAGTTGGCATGTTTCGTTTGTTGACCTAAAGCATCCAATATTTATAAAAAAAAGTATTGCGGAAAACTGCTAATTTCTTCAGATGTTTCAAAGCCTATTATTGAGGTTCCTTTTATATTGAAATAGACCTTTAAGTCTTGAATAATATTTTTAAAATTTGCGAAACTCTTTTCGAGCTTTACCATACCTTCTATTGATAGTGGACTGATAACTGAAGAGTTATTCAGCTACGCAGAGAATATTGCTCGCAAAACTACATTTATAATGTATTCGTTTAAAAGATGCCAACGCATTCACTTCAAATCTGTTTATCCTACTGGAAAATCCCATAGAGATTCAGGAAACTTAGCAGATAATCAAGAAGTAAAAACTGTTTGGAATGGGGAGCGTCCCCGGCGTAGAAGTTAACATCCATACATCGAATCTCACCTCCGGACAAGTTACAAAAATACCCAAAAGGTATTTGAATGACTACGACGGGAGATGAACCAGTCCAGGGCAGAAAATCTCGATAATCAAGGAACTTTTACTTGTTTGGAATGAAGTGGTTCTAATATTATTTTCAAAGAACTTTGAATGATTTTTACTTTCTTTAAAAATCGAGTTATTTAAAAATCGAGTTATTTAAAAAAAAACTTTTGTTTAAATTTAACGTATTGCGGAACATATAAAAAATTCAATAAATACTTAAAAAAAACAGATTTTATTTAAAAAAAAGTTAAATTTTTAAAAGCATGGAAGCAATTTTTCTTGAGCATCTATAGAATCTTATCTGATATTTAACGACTATTTTCTTGTGAATCAGGATTTTTAATAATACTATGTACCTTGAGACATCTATTGACAAGTTTAGCCTGCATTTTTGGGAATTTATTGAAAAAAAAAACAATTTGATATGTTAATTAAATAATCAAAGGAATGCGAAAAAGCTTTAACTAAATAAGAGTCAAATTTGGGAAAACTTCGGATAATTATGTAAGATTTCAAAAAGAAAATTAAATACGAAGCAAAGTTACGGAAGGTTTGGTAAATGAGCTAAAGTTTAGCTGGTCTTACATTTTCTAAAACATTTAAGAAGTGTTCGATACCGTTCTTAAAATAAAAAAAAAGGGTTTCAAGACTTGAGTATGGTACAAGTTTTAACGAACTCCAGTACTTTTAAAAATTTATGTGTGCATTAAAAAATTGATCAATTGGGAATGGTGATGAAAAAAATAAATAAATTACAAGACGGTATTCAATTCTCGAGTACTTTTTCAAACAGACGTATCTGATTTTGTAAACAAAGAGGGGAAGAAAGATTCAAACGTTAAATTCTTGAAACCTTTAGCACTTTCATGCAAACTAGGGCCACCAGCACAAAGAATAACATTTCCCTAACATGATGGTGATGCTATTCTCCATTTATTTGTTTATTTATAAATGTACATCAACAGGATTTCAGCAGCCCCAATGATGTTGGTAAAGCATGTAAAAAAAAACAATGTTACAAAAATTATCACATCCATAAACGAGCAAATCAGAATTAGTCAAGTCTTAAAAAAACATGCCAGTATAGACACAAAAATACATTATTTTCTTCGTAGTCGTTATCAACTACCGCGATACTCTAAGGCAGCGGCAAATCTTCGACGGAGAACTGCACACAAAAGATGGAAGGCGGATGGAACACTCGTTGCAAACCACTGATCGCACCCTCGAGTCCGTAGTTCGTACGACGAAGCGGAGGCCTCAGCATTATATTATTTCGCAGTGGCCGAGCACGAACATTCAAGTCAATACTCTCAAGAATCGCCCGCAATCAATTCTGCCTTGTTGACGTCCCTTCTCACTCGCAAAGTTTGCAGGTTGATCAGACGGCAACGGTTTTCCTAGCTGGGCAATCGGAACCGATCCCTCCAAGGTAAAGGGCGAACACGAAATTATTGCGACACATTCAACAGGGCATAACTTTTTTACCATTGGGTAAAAATCAACCAAATTTTACACACTTTCTCATTGATGTGTATTGTTTACATGCTGTCCAACTCGAAGTCGTGTTTTTTGATTCAACGATAATGGAGGTGAACCAACGCGAACAAGAGAACAAATTCTTTCCAAACACCTGGAATTTCCTGACCTGTCGCACCGGCAGTTGGGAAAAATGTTGAACATTCACCATTCAACCGTCTCCAGAGTGTTGAAGCGGTTCCAGGAGCGGTTGACGTTGGACCACGGCAAAGGAGCTGGAAGAAAACCGGGACCGGAGAACAAAAAGACAGAGGGAAAGGTGAAACGGATGATTAAAGCAAATCCCAACGTCTCAAGCCATGATTTGGCTAAAAAGATCGGCATGTCGCAGAGCTACGTCCAGAATGCAAAGACGAGAGCTGGACTACATACATACAAGGTACAGAACTTTCCAAACCGCGATGAGCGGCAACAATCGACGGCTAAAACTCGGGCACGGAAGCTCTACGAGAAGATGCTGACAAAATATGGCTGCTGTGTGATGGACGACGAAACGTATATAAAAGCCGATTTTAAGCAAATTCCGGGGTTGGAGTTTTTCACCGGCAAGAGCAAGTTCTATGTGGACGACAAATTTAAGAAGAAGAAAATGTCGAAGTTCGCCTCCAAATATCTCATTTGGCAGGCCATCTGCTCTTGCGGACTGAGGAGTGAGCCTTTCGTGACAAAGGGCACAGTAAATGGCGAGATCTACAAATCTGAGTGCTTCGAGAAGCGCTGTTTGCCATTCTTGCAGCAGCACGACGAAGCTCCGTTATTTTGGCCAGATTTGGCATCATGCCAATATTCTAAAAGTGTCCTGGAGTGGTATGAGGCCAATTCTGTCCATTTTGTTCCAAAGGACATGAATCCGCCAAACTGTCCGGAGCTGCGCCCAGTGGAGCAGTACTGGGCAATGATGAAGCGGGAACTTCGGAAGAGCAAGAAGACAGTCAAAGACGAGAAGGACATGTTAAGAAAATGGCAAAAAAAAACTGAGAAACTGGTACCGGATGACACTGTAAAGACTTTGATGGAGGGCATCAAGCGAAAATGCGTTCAATTTTACACTCAAGGCTCCATCGATTAACTTTTCTTTCGATTTTTGAAGTAAATATATGTATAAAACTACCCTAAAATTTTGGTTTGATTCTAAACATTATAAGAAAATTGGCATGACATTTTCGGTGTCGCAATAATTTCGTGTTCGCCCTTTAGTCTTTGAAAAGCGAAACGAAGAAAGCGACGTTGAACCGATTCAATTCGTTCCGCACCGTTTTTAGGATAAGTGCTCCAAACGGCAAATAGAGCGATTTTAAACAATAAACGTCGGAAAATGTTTTGGCTATTCTAAAGACGAGTCCCAGAACTCTTGATGCTTTAGCAACGACGTATGAGACATACTGCTTATAATTTAGTTGTGTATCCAAAATCACCCCGAGATCCCCCACATGACTCACTCGGCCTATTGACGATCCAAGCAGTTCATAACTGAAGGTTATTGGCTGCTTATTCCGCGAAAACGTTATGACGTAACACTTGGCAGGAGCGATCACCATCCGATTAATCGTGCACCAATTGGCCACTGCATCAAGTTGTTGTTGAAGATGAATACAATCATTAACTGAACGAATCCTCAGATAGATTTTGAGATCGTCTGCATAAGAAAAACACGGACTTTTGATGATAAGATGCACGTCGTTGAAGTAAAGTAGGAAAAATACCGGGCCCAGATGGCACTACATGAGGGTACTGAAAGTTTTGAGAATTTTACGTTGGAATCTCTTTGTTTACAAAATCAGATACGTCTGTTGGAAAAAGTACTCGAAAATTGCACAAAGTTTTGTAACAGAATACGTTTATTGAACTTTCTGCTTCTTCCGAGCGGCCCTATAGCAGTGGACGGAAACCATATCCATGGCCAATATAAAGATGAATTTCGGCAGCTCTTTCTTGGTCGTGGCTTCTCCGTGTTGGCCACGAAATTTTTGGAGTAGATCCTCAATTTGAAGTTCGAAAAAACCTTTTCTATCGACCGCAGCTAATGGACGTTACCCGAGCAGGAAGGAATAACTTGATAACTGGCCTTGGTATTTAAGAGCTCAGATTAAGAGGTAAAATACCTGAGGATAATTTCATAAACATGTTCCCACAATGTTATGCGAATTCCAAATTGAGGTAAGACAATACCAAAATAGGACCTCTCAGGTATTCTCAGGTATCCGAAATTACAAGTTTTGTTATTCGAGAGATATTTTGCTGGCAATTCTTAGGTATTTTGTTAAGGTATTTTACCTCTTAATCTGAGCTCTTTAATACCAAGGTCAGTTATCAAGATCAAAATTAGGTATTCATATGTTGTTGTCTCCTGCCTGGGTAGGAGTGTTAGCGGTCTTCAATTCAACGTTTATCTTTAACCGGTCTATCTCCTCCAATGGATCTTTTGGCATAAAGGGCTGAGGCCAGGTTCACCCAAATGGCTACGTTCTCCTTCGTGTGATAATTCTTAATAAAGGAGGCAACTTACGGCAGGCACTTCGTACTGTATATCTCCTTGTTTACCGCAAGCCACGATGGAAAGAGAAGTGACTTGGACATTCCCTTCTCACTGGTCGTCAGCCACAGAAGGACGTTCTTCGGGAATTGAGGATGGAAGATATATTTGATGTCAAGCGACACGTAGGTCTCTTCATCCATTATGAACACGATGTCACGCTCTACCAAAAAGATATATTTCACCAGCACCTTCAGCCGGTCCATTTGAGTGATTGATAACGCTGCCATTTTTTTTGGCACCCTACAGGGCTGCTACGATCGGCGATACACGGATGGATTCACCACCTGGTGGCAGGATAGTCGCATGCAAAACCGCTAAAATCAGTCCATTTTTTTAAATGCATACGTTAATTGCTATAAAATAAGAAGAAATTCAAGAATATGTGTAAATTTGAAAAGCCCAAGAATCCTTAAAATATAAGAGATTCTCCAGAAACTTTGTGATAGTTGAAAAACTCGAGAAAGTAGATGAATAAGACTTCCAAAACCAATATATTTGATAGTATGAGTTTACCTTATTTTTGCGAAACAATTCCTTACCTATTTCTCGAATAAAATACTTTCCTCACCCATATTCTTTACGTAAATTTTTATCAAAATCCTGAATACAGATATATATCGACATTTTTCAATGTTTCCTACAGACATTTTGAAAAACTATCTGGCATCACTGGTCAGAATCGACTCCAATATCTTAGGAAGGTTAAATGATTTTCAAAACACTTGAAATTTTATTCCCAAAATACCACATCCATGCTTTGTAGAAACCACTTTCGTCGATTAAAACCTTTAACGGAAATAAAGCTCGCCACGCTACGGAAATCCGCCCCATAATATCCAGCGCCAACCGTCGCTGTAATGTCTGAACCAAAATTAATTATTTCCATTAGCCTCTCAACCTTCCGAGCACTCGCCCCCAGCTCAAATGACGTAACTCCTTCCGCCATCTCTGACCGGATCCTCAATCGGGTATTTTGCATACCAACATCCTTGGCCACCGCGAATAGGAGCGAATTAAAACACGTCAACTCGATGGTACTTGCACGCTGTTTGTTTACGTTTCAATTATAGTAATGAGTGCTTTAGCCGCTGATGCCACGGGTGCCACTTTGGCGTTGTTGTGTTACTAAACCTTTTAACCGTTCCCCCGTTCGTTTCCCCGACCTAACCAACGGAAATTGTGTCAACTTGTTGAGATACCTCCAGCGCAACGTAACGTAAGTGAGATCTGATTCTGAACTGTGACACTCTTTGAACGCTCAATTATAATTTTTGTTATTTCGGCAGACGTTCTTCTATTCAGGAAACGAAATTGTGCCCCGAGAGGGCGTTGTACATTTGCTCCGCAGGTTGGGGAGCAAAAAAGATGAAAACAACGAAAGGAATTAATAAGTTGAAATTATTTACTCTTCAATTCAACTCAACAACTCTGGACTGTGGTTCTTTGCATTTGTTGATTCAGTAAAGTTCTCATTGCGTTTTGGTACTCACCCATCACCGAGTTCGCCACCAGCATTAACACGATAATCCACTTGTACAGCCGTAGCTGCTTGTAGCACCGAAAGTTGTGATACCGGCTGAGCATGATGATCTTGGAGATCATTTTGATCATCTTGATCACGATCACCAGAATCTTCTTCATTGCGGTTTTATAGTTTTTGCTGTTGCCACGTTGTTGGCGACAGTTTGCTAACGACTATGACGACGATGACGACGACGGCGAAACGACTTGATGACGACCAACGACGACGGAGACGACGATGATGATGACGATGATGATGATGACGAATGGCGATTGTTTTTAAGGAAGAGAGAGAGAGAGAGACTTCTCTGAACTACGTTTTCCACCCTTTTTTTCCTTTTCCTTCTTCGAGTCAGTGTTGCAGGATTGCTCCAGTAGTAGTGGTTGTTGTTGTTATTGTTTTTGTTTTATTTTTGTTTTCTGTTGTCTACTTTTAGCTACTAGTGGTTGGTGATTGTTCCTCTTAATCCTCTTGTGCTTATTTCGTTTTTGTTTTTCACCAAAATGGTTGTTTTTTTTTCTTTCGTCGATGCCGGTTTTTTTTGGGTGTTATTAAATTTGTTAGTTTTACGCTACTGATATTAGTACTTGTTCTTAAGTAGTGATGAATCGATTTTTTTTATATACTTTTAATAACAATATGCTATTAGTTGATGTTTATTTTTCATTGATAAGTTTCTCTGTTTATTATTGAGTTTTCCAAACATATTATTCGAACTTTGTTTTTTTTTTTTGCTTTATTATTAAGATGGATTAAACTTCCTGTTCCTTTATGGTTATTTTTTATCAATATTAATTCAATTTGTTGAAAATTTGTTAAAGTACTATTGATATTATTATTATTGAATTGCAGCAAACTTGTCTTTGTTTATGAAACTTTATTTTTTTTTCAATTTTTACGGGTAATATACTATTCTCGTCTTTTGCTTTTTACTATTAATCAATTACTTTTTAATCCAATTAATGTTTACTTTACAATACTTGAACAATTTCTGTGTTCAAGTTCGTCGGTTGAGAGTGAAATTTTTTTATTGGCATGGTGGCCAATTTGTGCTTCGATTCTACAATCGATCCCAGCTTCTGTGTGGTAGAAGTTGATGCAGCCTGTTCGAAGAATTCGCTGTCTTCTTGTTCTCGTCAGTGCTGATCTAACTGGAGAAGTCTTACGTGAGTGAACTCCTACTTATTAATCTGGATTCATAAAAACTGAACCGGTAGGATGTTAGACATGAGCTTGTATTTGCAAGCTTATGAGCGTGTGTTTGTGTGTGTATGTCTCCTTAAGGCGTAGAGATCCGGGGACCAATTCCAAGTTGCCTAGACGGATCGAAGCGTGGCAGTACGATTGTGTGCTTTGTAAGTTCGAAACAGATGCAAAGCTTTGCGAGCCTGCGGTCTGTGCTAGTATCGAAAATCTACGGTAGTAGTGCCTTGTAGTCTGTACGTGTTTTTTTTTATCCTATGCGGCATAAATAACTTATCCGCATTTAGGCAATTTCTGTGACTTCAGTGAAACGACTATTGCCAGCTTGCCCTTTTCAGTTTCTCTCGTAATAACACACCAATTGATCTATTTTGCCGTCCACCTGTGGTGATTCCGTCGGGGTTGCTGTTGTTCTTCCGGTTCGCATAGCAATCGTTTCCGAAAAGTGGAATTTTCATAATTCCAGACCAGACCCATTCCCTAGTAATCCAACCCAGCCCGGCAATAGTCGATGGAAGCGTAAACTCCAATCGATCCCACTGCTCTGCCACCGACCGTGATGACAACTGAGTTTCCAGCAACAACTATTTCCGCTGGGTCTGATATTTCCGGCGCTAATTATCACCCTAGGGCCGATGCTGCTGCTGCTGTGGCTGCCGCTATCAGTTTCGACGTCGGAGATGTTCCTGCTGCAGCAAGTTGTGGTGGTGGATCTGCAGCCACTGTCACCGGATGTGTTGGATCGAATGAAAACGCACATTGGAATATCGAGTGTTGGCCGCAGGATTTTTTTGCCACTATCTTCCCTTCTGTTTTTTTTCCAAACGGATATTACCACGATTTTTGATGTGCGATGTTTTTCACGTCCGCCTGCTTCGATACAGGGCTTCTATAGTTGGTGGTATTGTTGTTGACGGTTGCTTTTTCTACTTCGTGTGTTTCGCTGAATTGATTGTTGATGACGATTTACTGCGTTCAGTCTGAAATTGAAAACCAACGGTGTGAATTAGAGTGTGGTATTGCAGTGAGTTTAATTGTTTGTAGTGAAATTTATGGTTGTTTTTGCGAATCGTTTCCTTTGACATAAGTGTAGCCAAATCGCTGGTTTGTGACATTAAGTTTGAAAAAAAAAACGCATTTCGAGGCAGTAAGATGTCTAATGTGAACTAAATAAGGCTAGGATAGAGTGTACTGCATGTAACTATTTGATTTGGAGAACACGCTTACTAGAGTGGTCCGAAGTATCAATTTAGTTTAAGCCACTCAATCGAATCTATCGAATCTGGAGCTGTCCTTCTTCGATTATTTTAGCTTATTTGATAGCGAACTTGTATTGGAATTATCATGAGAAAAAATAGTTTTTCATTCTCATACTTCCAGCTTTTAGTTACAGTGATATTCAGAAATGTTTGCTACTTGTGCATACACTGAAAATTTATTTTCGTAAGTTAGCTTTCAATCGTTTAGTAAACATGGATTTAACATGGACATAGAAAAAATGTCTCGATATTGTATGAAACATCGATATTGCTATCTGGTGAAATGCTATCATTGCACCTTTTTGTATAATGTACAGTTTATCAAATATTCACTTTTTGTACCTAAAAACATAAGATAACTTTGACTAGGGAAGGAAAACAACAAATTGTTGTATCGATAATGGGAAAGAGACAAGTTGTGTTCAGAAGTTGAACCTGATGAAATTCTTAATTTTATTTGCCTGAGTGGAAGAGACAAGTTGATGTGAAAAAATGTTGTGATTCGGACATGTTGCAACGACCTTGTTTACATGTAACAGCGACAAAAAAAAAACTTTTTGTCCTCATTGCAACACACTATCAGCAATGTTGCTATATTGCTTTAACATCAAAAGCGGCAATCAGTTGTTGCTGTCAAACAAAGTACTGGTCAGAGTAATTATAAAAATTGTTGTGGATGAACTTTCACCTGAAGAAAAATGCCAGTATAACATCACACACTGAACAAAACCAAACACAAAATTTTTTCGGTAAACTTGTTGAAAATTAACTAAAGCCTCTCCACGTTAAATTTCCAACACTTCTAGGATTTTTTTTTCATTAGGGCGAATCTAACATTGAGAAACTCTCTTTGACTACTTTCTGTTTCATTCATATTCCGATCACCTTTACGTTTTTCATTCTACTATTTGTAGAGTATGCTAGCAAGCACTGTAGTGTTTCGATCTGTACTGAAGAATTCCTCGAAAGTTTTATATTTGCGCTGTAAAGAATGAAAGAGAGATAGCCCGGAGAGAATCTCTCAATGTTAGATTCGCCCTAATGAAAAAAAACTACAAGGTTCAGCCCAATGGGGTTGTACGCAAAGGTAACGCAGGACTATGTAGCAATGTGCAGTCGAATTCGCCATCAGTCGCCTAATTGTTTAAAGGGTTTTCGAAATTGGTTTCTCTCAAAAATTAACTGCAATACACTAAACAGGTTACCCTAATAAACATGTAATATACAAAAACGATATTACAGATGGTTTAACCAACAATCAATATGCAATTACCGATTTGAAATTGATTCACTGTTGTAGAACCCCTTGGTCCAAAGTACACCTTGTAGCCAGCACCTTGCTATACATATTTACGCCTTTGTTTCGATTTGCTGTGTTATTTTGACAGAATACTTGAGCGTGTGTTCGTGTGAGTTCATTATTAGGGGCGTATTATTAAGCTTGGGACCGATGTGCTAGTAGTGACTGAGTCAAGAAAAAAGTCGTACTTGTTCAGGACATACTAGAGGACCTTAAAGTCTATGGTTTAACCGCACCAGTTACAGTTTGGATGATAACCCGAATTGGTGGTTAATTGATTCTTAAGGTAATTGTTTATGCAGGTAGAAATTTAGGACATTTTGACCCAAGAGACTGGTTTCATCACCACCAATTGCATACGGTTTCTTCTAGGCCTATGTGTGTACAACACTGCAAAATGTGCAAATGTCGAAAACACTATGGCTTCGACACACGATATTTTTCGCAACCGCCAATTTCGAACAACTCTCTTCTCCAGTTATTTTGGAGGCCTTGAAAGGGGCCTTTTTGGGGTCAGGGGAACTCACTTCGTCATGAAGCTGAAGCTTAAAGCTTGAGCAACTCACGTATATAGTTTGCAGCCATATGCTGCGACATTTTACTTACACTTCGTCAAAATAATTTGTTTCTTATCGAATGGTATGGACTCTATCCATCGCACAAGAACGCAAGAAACACTTTTAAACACTGATTGGAATTCGAAGATAATATTACCAACGAACTTCACACTTCACATGCCATCAAACAGAAATTATCACATGCCATCATACAGTGGACTGTGATTGCAAATAAGCACAAATCAAACGACCCTTAATGATTTGCAATATTGAATCATACTATGTAACATTTAGAATGTATCGAATAATAAATATGATATAGTCTCATGTTTGGTTGAATTTTGAGTTTCGCTTGTGTGAAAGCATCCCCCCTTTCAGAGGGGGGGGGGGGGGGGGGATCTCGAACCACAGTAGAAACATTTTTTGCCTTCAAAAACTTCCACATGCCAAGTTTGACTCCATTTGCTTAGTTAGTTATCGAGTTATGCAAAAAATCCAGTTTCATTTGTATGGGAGCCCCCCATTCTAGAAGAGAGAGGGGTCTCGAACTACCAAATAATCATTTCTTGTCTTCAAAAACTTCCACATGTCAAATTTTATTCCAATTACTTGATTAGTTCTCGAGTTATCGGAGGTTCCTGTTTCATTTGTATGAGAGCCCACTCCCCCTAAAGGTGGGAGGGGTCTCAATCTACCATAGAAACATTTCTTGCCTTCAAGTACTTCCACATGTCAAATTTGGTTCCATTTACTTGATTAGTTCTTGAGTTATTCGAAGTTCCTGTTTCATTTGTATGGGTGCCCCGCCTTTCTAAAGGTGGGAGGGGTCTCAAATTTCCATAGAAACCTTTCTTGCCTTCAAAAACTTGCACATGCCAAATTTGGTTCTATTTGCTTGATTAGTTCTTGAATTATGCCGAAATTTGTGTTTCATTTGTATGAGAGCCCCCCCATTCCATAGGGGGGGGGGGGATCTTAAACCATCATAAGAAGCTTGCCCGGTCCCAAAAGCCCCTGCATACAAATTTTCACGCCAGTCGGTTAAGTAGTTTCTATGTCTATAAGGGTCAGTTCGATAGAAATTCATTTTTATATTTATAAGAATGTCAATAGTTTTTTATTTGAAATTAATAGTTTTAATAAAGAAATTGATGAGTAGAAAGATTTGCAATCGATCGGTGCAAAAATTTTGAAAATCGGTCATGAAATGAATTAGTTATTAACTTTCGAAACCTAAGCATATTTCGTGACGCTCCAAATATTCGTATTCGCAACGTGTACCCCTAAATTGAAAACAAAGACGTAGTCCTACGTCAAAAACCCGAGACTTTTCTTTCAGTGTAGATTTTGAATTACTTCACGGATCGCTGAAACGTTTCACTTATATGACAGCTAAAACTCTCCACTTTATTTCATGGTACAGCATGTTTACATTCTTGTTACATTCTGTAAAATGGCGTGGAAGTGGAAGTGCGCAAACTTTCCCCCCCCCAAAACCCCAATTAACATACGCCTCAATAACAATTACGGTTCCACCCACCACCCCACCACCAAAAAAAAAAAAAAAAAAAAATTACATACACCACAAAACAAAACCACACGCGGATACCTTTTCCCCCCAACCCCCCCACACCCCCCCCCACCCCCCCCCCCCCCCCCCCCCCCCCCCACCTTTACCCCCCCCCCCCCCACCAAACAAAAGATAAATGAATAATCAAAAAGAATAGTTAAACAGAATGCCCTGTGTGGTGTACAGAACAAACATTTATTACTATGGTCGTTGGGAGCATCGAGTCTAAGAAGGTTAGGTGATGCTCAATTTTTCTCCAAACGGTTGAGACGTAAGCATTAACTTAAGTCCTAGCCCTATACGGTTTGTGGTTATAGCGCCATTACTCGCTCTCTGAAATGAGAAAAATATATAAGTACGGGTGTTGAAAGAGAACTTATCAGGTTTCTCGGACTGCAGAAACAACATTGCACACAATGTCAATTTAGGTTTCTTCTCTATATTTTATTTCGCGAAGTAAAGTGCTCTGTACGAATAATAGAACATTTGATCGATTGAAATTGTGAAACTTTCACAAATTCTTTCTGGTTCAGGAAATCCCAAACATTTAGAGATAGGAGAAGTTCATGATGCGAGTTCGACACAAACCTTCCATCACAATGAATAGCAGTAACTTGTTTATATTTAAAATCACTTTTATAGAAGTTTTTTTTTAACTGATTTAGGACTAATATGATAATTGGAATGAACATAGTGACTGTATAGAAGGAATTAATTTCAGTGTTTTCTAAATTGTTGTTTAAGGATGTCTTTTCAAAGTAATTTGTAGGGAACGATGAGGAATTCTCGAGCACTTCTTCAAACAGATGCATCTGATTTTGTAAACAAAGAGAGGCAGTAAATTTCAAGCGTTAAACTCTTGAAATCCTCAGCACTTTCATGCAAACTAGGGCCACCAACACTAGGAATAACATTTCCCTAACAAGATGGTGATGCTATATCCCGTGAGAGCGCTGAGAGTTTTGAGAAATTCACATTTGAATCCAAACTCCCCTCTTTGTTTACAAAATCAGATACCTCCGTCTAAAAAAGAACTGGAGAATTAATCAATTAATCAAAATAAAAGTTGTTGTGTTTATTAACCCTTAAATGCGCAACAACATACCGGAAAACGTTTAAAAATAAATTAATTCTATTCCTTTTGGGGAAATATTCCAGTGAAATTGTTATATAGGCTTCGATGAAGCAGTCGTGTGAACTGCGAGCACTGTAACGAAGCATTTTTTTTAGTTTAACATCAGGAAGTATGTTGATGTAGCTTTTTTTTCCAATAATTCAAAAACATTTTAAAACTATTTTAACAGGGAAGAAAACACCTTCAGAGACACACTTCGACGTATTCAAACACCTCACCACAACAAGACAAATTTCCGTAGTTTCTGGAACCATTCACACGCATGTTAACATCATGTGGAACTGGCTGCCAATAAGCATACATTTTAGTTTGACAGACATGTTGAAAAACAGAAACAGGGAAACTTCTTCCGGCACCCCAAAACACGATTAACTCCCTGTTTTATTACGATTCAAAATAAAATATTGGCCAAATATTGCGAGAAAGCAAGAAATTCTGTTGAATAAAATTATGACTGACCAATGATTGATAATCAAATAGAAAGCGCCAAAAAAAAAAGTTTGTCTATGTTGGCGATTTGTTTCATATTGATTTCTTCTCTCGGAAATTTCACCGAATTTTAAAACATTTGATCAGAGATTGCTCCGAATTTAGCACCGTGTTTTGTGTTGGCAAATCATTTGACCAGCGCTTGACTGTGGATCGGAAGGTTGGAAGTGGAAGATATCGAAAAGTATGCTCCCGACAAGAGGACAAGAAGGTGGTTGCCATTATTGAGAAAAATCCTAATCTTTCTGTGCGAAATGTGGCTCGTTAAGTTGGGAGGTCAAAATCAAAACTAAGAAGAAAGCAAATGGTACCGATGATTTGGAGAAGATGGAGAATCGTCACGGCGGGCGTATTTGAAGATACCGTACGGAACGTGATGGCGGGTGTACCACAGAAAAATCGAGAATTTTACAGAAATAAAGATTAACATCAACTCTTTTTTATGTATATATTACTCAAGTATTGTGAAATAAACAATCGGTTTTGTTGAATTATGTGTAAATTTTTTTGCTGCAATTATTTTAGTGTCCGAAATTTAACGTGGACAGGCTTTATTCTATCAGGGAAAAATAAAATATTTATGCGTTTGAGGTCTGATTTTCAACCCAGAACATCCTGAACATGAAGAAGTTCTGAACTTAGGATCTACAGTTGTCACTATAGCTTTTCCAATTATGCAAAGTTACGGTATCTATTCAACCATGTTAATTTAGTCTTCTGGAAGATCAACAGATATTCTGAGAACAGATATTATTAAGAACTATGCATCTTCAGCTGTAACTGTAGCTTTTTCGGCTATACAAAGCTACGACATGTATTCAACTTTGAATCTTTTGGAAGGTCTACAGACATTTTGAGATAATCTGGGATGTTCTAGGTCATCCAAACTGTTCTTGATTTCATAACTTAGGATCTACAGTTGTAACTGTAGCTTTTTTAGCTATACAAATTAGCTGTATATAGTATATTCAATAAAGTTGAATCTTTGAAAGTTCAACCGATACTATGAGATAATCTGCGATGTTCTAGATTAAACAAACTGTCCTGGAGTTCAGAACATAGGATATCCAATTCTAACGGTAGCTTTTTCAGCTATACTTATTTACGATTTGTATTCAATCATGTTCATTGAGTCTTCTGGAAGGTCAACAGACATATTGAGATAATCTGGGATGTTCTAGGTCATCCAAACAGTCCTGGAGCTCAGAATTTAGGATCTACAGTTGTAACGATGTGTATTCAACCATGTTCAGTGGATCTTCTGGAAGGTCAACCGACGTTATGATGAAATCTGGGATGTTCTGGGTCATACCAGACTGTTCACTAGTTCATAACTTAGGATATCCAATTAAAACTGTAGCTTTTTCAGATGTACAGATGTTCGATATGTATTCAAGTATGTTGATTGGATCTCATGGAAGAGCAACCGACATTATGAGATAATCTGGGATGTTTTAAGTCATCCAAACTGTCCTGAAGTACTGAACTAAGGATCTATAATTGTAACTGTAGCTTTTTCGGCTATACAAAGTTATGATATGTTTTCAACCATGTTTATTGAGTCTTCTGGAAGGTCAGCTGGCATCATGAGATGATCTGTGATGTTCTATATCAGCCATACAGTTCTAGAGCCAGAAATTAGGATCTGAAACTTTAGTAAGAGTTCTTGATGTGTCGGAAGCAGTTGATCAACATAAATGTTTTCGGACTGAATTTGCACTTGTGACCCAGACCCCGTTCTCGGAACGAAATACGTTTCGCACTTCTTCGGACAAATTTTCTTTGTCCTCTTTAACAAATGATGAATTCATTTGTTCAAAACAACACAACGCAACGAAAAAATGCCACAAGGAACGAAATATTAATACGAAAAATTAATACAAAATCATACGAAAAATTTAAAATTACTGATCACTCGAATATTGACATTACAGCACTGGATTACAAAAGCTTTAACGTATGCAATAAGTAGGGGAAAGGTGCTAGAAACTGACATAGTTGAAAAGATGAACACTAGCTGTTGCAAATCAAATCATATTTTAGGAATAAATGAATTATCTTATATTATTCAAACAAGTTGTATGATATGCTTTTGTTCATGTTAACAGAACAGAGTGAAATTTATTTCAATTTTATGTTTCACTCTAAAGCAGTAAGTATCCACTTTCATCTTTACCAAACATTCCTTATCCCTCGACAACATTTTCGTTAGGTCGAAAGTAACAAATTTAAACAATGACTTCATAAAATAAAGAGTGTTCCACATCCAATTGCATCACGGAAACAACGCTGTAGAGAATTGCCTAGTTGACCGGTCCTTTTCAAACTTTCAGACAATAAAATATAACCCATTAGTAATCTTTTGGCATATGAATTTCCTTCAACTTCAATACCATAACCTTACACTCGCACCTTCCGCTCAACTCCACTCATTAGGCTCTGTACAACATCTGGCTGCAGCTTCTTCTGTACGGAAATCCACTTGTCTTCATTTCTTCCTCTGATTTGACCTCCTTGCAATGCATCCGTAGGGCCTGTTTCATAAAAGCTTAGTATTTTTCGATGGGCCTTAGTTCCGGTGCGTTCGGTGGGTTCATGTTCTTGGGTACGAAAGTGACCCCGTTGACTTCGGACCACTCCAAGACAACATTTGAATAGTGACACGAAGCTAGATCCAGCAAGAAGATCGTAGGGCCCTCTTGTTGCTTCAAAAGAGGAAGCAGACGCTTCTGTAGACACGCCTTGAGGTAGAACTCCCCGATTACAGTCATGGTAGTCACGAACGGCGCTCTCCGTTTGTGTAATGAGCAGATCGCTTGCCAAATCATGTATTTCTTGGCAAACTTTCAAAGTTTCTGCTTCCTCACTTCCTCCAGAACATCAAACATGTGCTGGGTGGTGAAGAACAGTAGCCTCGAAAGCTGCTGGAAGTCCACCTCGACGTAAGTCTCATCATCCATGATGAGACAATGAGGCTTCGTCAGCATCTTGGTGTACAGTTTCCGGGCCCGTGACTTTCCCACCGTATTTTGCCGTTCGTCGCGATTTGGAGCCTTCTGCACATTGTACGAATGCAGTCCCTCCCGGTCCTTGGCTCTCTGAACGAAAGACTTGGACATATTCATCTGTTTGGCCACATCCCTGACCGAAGCATTTTGATTCCGCTTGAATGCTTTCATGACACGCTTGTGATCCTGATCACCAATGGAACATCCATTCTGACCGCACTTCTCCTTCCTGCTCAGAGTTCCGTAGTAACGTTTAATCACACGACTCACGGTTGACTGCACATTCTGAGTTGTTTTCCGATGTCCCGATGAGAGAGTTGAGTATTTTCCAGATGCTTGCGCAAAACCAATTCGCGACGTTGCTTTTCGGGTGAGGCCATTTTTCAAATTTTCGAAAAACTGACAGCGATAAACATACAACAAAAAACACTCTAAACTACTTCTACCCAAATGTTCAAGAGAAAATACCCAATGAGTAATTTTCTACAGCGTTTTTTTCGTGATGTAATTTGAAAAACTGCTAACTAGTCAGCACCTACGAACACCACCAACAGATGAAACAATTGTCATTTCCTGATGGTGTGCGTATACGTGAACATGCTAGAAATTCTCGAAAATATATGTTTGAAGTCATTTTTAACATTGGTTACTTTCGACCAACTGAAAATTTGAGGAGAATGATACAGAGATGCAGAATGCAGACGTACACGGCCGCTTAGATCGTTTCAAGATTTAGTCAAATTCGACTCAGAAGAGCTTAAAGTGGAGTTACTCATAGACTGAGGAAAATACCAGATCTGAGTAAATTTTACTCATACTTATGTATAAAGTATTAATAGGAGTGACTTTTACTCAAATATCAAAAAAAATTCTCAGTCCATGCGTAACTATAGTTTTTTTCACAGTTGAGTTGAACTCGACTCAATTTTGTATCAATCTCAGTAGCCGTGTACCTTCACAAAACGTGTCGCATATAAAAGAGAGAAAGAGAAAGAGAGATAAACTCAAACATTGTCTCTTTTAGGAAGATGCGTCATGTGACATGATTGAATTTATCTTTGTTGCATACAAATCAAAATACACACAACGAGACATCTCTATATAACAATCGGATGTTATGAAACATTATAGAGGAATCCAACTTCAAAAAAGAAGAAGACACCGAGTGGTGATAAATCTGACAGCTCCCATGTTAAAGTATAAGACAAAAAAAAATATTAAAATGCTTCTAAACAATTCAAATGAAATTCTAATTAAAAGCGGTTTGTTGTATGATGTAAGAAAAATTCTAAATTCTATTTTTATTTTGTTGAAAATGTCTTTATTGAGTAGTTTTGGATTTTTCTTACATCATACAACAAACCGCTTTTAATTAGAATTTCATTTGAATTTTCTAGAAGCATTTTAAGAGTTTCGTCCTATACTTTAACATGGGAGCTGTTAGATTTATCACCACTCGGTGTCTTCTTCTTTTTTCAACCTGGATTCGTCCATAATCTTCATTCGACTGCCATGCTATTTACCATTATTGTGTTGAGTGTGCAACAATGATAAGATAAATTATTTGTTGTCCCCACATTGAAAACTTAGGATGTATCATTCATGCATTTGCGAGTTTGTATTGATTGGGACATAAGGACAAGCTGGTATGCTGCAAATGTCCTGAACATCGTCCGATCGAAACTTATTTGGGCCATTATGAAGCGTGAACTTCAGAAGACCGAAGGAGAGGCAACGGACAAAAAGGAAATTATGAGGAAAACTGCGACAAATGTACCGTTAACAGTCTCCGATGAAGGGCAACAATCGCAAATGTCGAGCATTTTAGTCAAATTCACCCTTAAACTTAACCCACGTATGTGAGCTGAAATAAATACATATATTAAACGACTGTAAAATTTGGTTTCATTCCGATTACTATAGCTGATTTGCCACTCAATCTAAAGTTTCGCAATAATTATCGACTCATGGATATGGACCGTTTCAATGTTATCACAATGCCAACTCGACTTTGAATGTCTCTTTCAATAATTTCAGCTCAACCAAACCACTCCTCTCATCTTGACTTACAGGGATACCGTTGCAAAAACTCGTCCAGTAAGCAGAAACTACATCGCACATTAATTACCGTAATTAGCTGAATCGCGATAATTACTAGCAAGAAAATGCTCTTCTCTCGATGAATAAATTGTGTTTCTACCTTTACCTGGTAGCTTTCGCACCCTTACTTCCATTTCCCACCGGTACCCTCCATCCGTACAGTGTTTTCACCGGAGAAGGTTTCACAATCAGACTCTTACTATAAACCCGAAACATTACACGCCAAAAGTAGGTACCTCCGTATCGTCGTCCTATGGAATTACATCCCGCATTTCAAGTGCAAAACTTCACCAACCATCAGCACAACTACACATTGTTTGTCTCCTACGGAACGAAATTTTCTTCACCATTTTCCGAGCCGGTTGAAACATTGTGTTTCATCTGGAACATCATGAAAATTGTCACGTTGGTGTCCAAACCACCATCAGAACGCCTCCCCCAACCCCTTTCCTCTCCCACTTTACCCACTACAGCTGAGTAAATATCATTCAAGACCCTTAGGTACATACATTTTGTCTTACTCCGAAAGAGCGCAGTGCGAGTGAAAAAAAAGGAACTAAAAACTAAACCCCATTTTCGCATTCCACCCACATGCAAACACACACACAGGCGCGCGCCAAACGGGTCCTTATCTCCGCTGCCACCCGCACGGTTTCATATCTTTCACGCTCATTTTCCCTTTGACGCGGTGGTCCTCCAATCGAGATACCTAGCGTATGTTGCTGACTGAAAGCATTATTGCTGTTGCTGTTGACGACGACGACGACGATGATGATGATGATGTTGTTATGGAAAAGGGAAAAAAGAGTGTCCTTCAACACACTCTCCTACACAGCTACTCATGCGGATCTTCAAGCAAATATGTCACAGGCCGGTGCGGAGAGGAGGCGGACGAACAGGAGGAACTGGCACAGCATGGTACACAATGAATAACATATGTGTAAAGTCTTGTTCCGCTTGTTGTTTCGTATGATAAAAAGTATGATGGAGCCCGATTTGGACAGTAGCAGCCGGGGTTTGAGTGTCTCCCTCTTGAAAGATTTTGTTTTATGAAGAGGAAGACTTGTAAATCGAATGACGGAATTTACTTGGATTTTACTTTTTGATACCTGCACACGATCGTTTTCATCATACACACTACCAAATTGTCATGTCTGTACTACTGGAAGGAATACAATGCTCACCCAAAGCTAAATGTATCACCGCTTGGAAACTTTTTTAAATTTGATTATGTGCTCTCGATTTCTTCTCCAAAGTTGACTTAATTTTCATATTTGTCGACGGTGAGAGGGCTTATCTCATGCTATAAACATGCATGCATGTGAGACCAAGAATTTGACCAATAGTGAAAGTACACGCAAAAAAATACGTAGTTATACCAATACAACATAGGAATCAATTCATCTAAAATTTTGGTTTGAATATGGACCAATAAAACTGATGAACTATTTCAACAAAACCATTGAGTTGAAAAAAAAACTTCATGGTTTATAGAATCGAACATTGTTCAAAACAAAATGTTTTCCTAAGCCAACTAAACGCATTTGTTGAAATAATTATTATTGATGAACTAATACAACAAAACCATTTCATTGAAATAAAACTTCATGCTTTATAGAACTGAATGTCGTGTTTTATTGTTCAAAACATTTTTTTAGCCTTCTATGTAGCCCATGTAGCCCGATTAGGAAAGCTACTTTGCGTCAACTGATACCTGACACTGATACCGGTCAACTGGTTTGCCAGTTATCTGCAAAGAAAATAACTCGTTGATTATATGCTTTTAAAAATATAATTGATCATGTTTAAACTTACATTAGAAAAGCAGCGGCAGGGACAGCAAATTGCCATATTGTCAGCACTGAGACACTTTTGAACAATAACAATATGGCTGCTCGGCAGGCTGACAGTAGGAAATGTGCGCTCATAAAATATTTTGTTAAAACAATACTTTAATAAAGTTTAAATGAATGTGATTGTTATGCATCTAATATAATTTAAATTAATATCACACAGCGGTGATTACCTCAAATAATTTTATTGGTTTGATTTGAATGAAATTTTTAATTGATTTGGAACTTTTTTTATGAATTGAAACAAATAGAAACCTTGTATTGAATACCAACAAAATATTTTGTTGAATCAAAGCAGAGTGATTTCTTTGCGTGTATCACATATGCTACTCATTTTTTCACTGCCACGTCGTAGAACGTTGATATAAAGGCACTAACATCAGGTGTAGTACTGGCGGGTTAAGCCGCAATTCACACTTAGACTTCTTACTAATCAACAACACTTTTCATTTTCGTGGCAACTTATGTTGTTTTCTTTTTTTTTTTAACTCTTTATTCATTCCAAATTTTACATTATTTTACATTCATATAATTACATGACAGACTAGGACAGACACCACCCGCAGAACCAACAGATCAGCGGATATAGAACCACGCCACCCGAGCAAAGTCCAACGCCACCAGCGAAACCAACAGATCAGCAGATATCATACCACACCACTCGAGCTAAAGTCCAACTCCACCAGAGAGCCCAGCGGAACGTCCCGTCAGCAGATTTAGATTACAAATAGCCCGATCGAACAGTCGATCGCTCCCTTTTTTTTATCCAGAAGTGAAACAGTTAAGTTGAGGTTTAATTAGTAGTGAATTAGTGTAAGGATTTGGAAAATAAATGTTTTTTTTATAAATCACTGAGAGTGATTCTCATTATTGGCGCTGTAGCAGTTCGGTGGAGTTAAAAGCAAAAGACTTGTGTTTAAGAACAGTGGAAAAGTAGTGTAACAAGAAAAACTCTACTAAAGTGGTTCCCGCATACGCATCGGCAGCTGAAGGATTTTATCCGTTGTTTGATTTGAGGACCCCCCGGCACAACGTCATCATCTTTAACTGAACCTAGGACACACGTAAGTAATTTTTATCTTTTTTACAAAGTGTGAAAAGTGATAAACATTTACTTAGAATCTATTCGGCACTACTAGATAGACCGATCGATTCAAAATAAAACCAATTCAGCACTACTAGATAGACTGAACGGTTCGCATAGAAACTTTTGATTCGGCACTACAAGATAGACCGATCATTTGATTGCATGCTTTAGAAAGCTAGTCAAACGGGCAAGAAAAAGCAGTAATATTCTTTGCACTCCTCGAGAACAACGCACCCCAGTCAGTCGTTGTCCTCTTACATAATAATATCAAAGCAAGCAAGTGCGCATCAGGTTTCACAAGCATAAGCTACGTTAGCAGCCGTGATAGCCGAGTACAGCTGAGCGTTTGATTTAATTAAATGCCGAAGTTCGCCAGCAACAAGGCACTTAAACAAGCACGAAAACAGCTGAATATTGCATTCAAGACTGTTGAAACTTCAGAAACTGAAGATAGTTTTGATTCGGACGATTCCGGCGAACTATCTCATATCCCTTTAAAAAGCGATCTTATTCCCCACATTTCTGATTTATCCATTTCTGAACCTAAAAAGATGGATCAAGCTTTGACCGAGATGATGGAACAACTACGTCTTATAAATAACAACATCGCTAACTTAAGTCAAAGACAAGAAAATCAAGAAGCAGCGATGCAAGCACTAAGACAACCACCACACCAAGTGGAACAACAAGCGGCGCAAGTTCCAACCCAAAGGGTAGAGGATTTCTTCAGAATTCCTGACCCCATAAAATCTCTGCCACACTTTGAAGGCAACAGAAAACAACTGCATGCATGGCTGACAACTGCTGAAGAAACCTTAGACTACTTCAAAGCAGCAGTCAGTCCAACATTATTTAGAATGTACGTTACCGCAGTAACGAACAAAATCGAGGGTAGAGCAAAAGATATACTTTGCCTAGCCGGAAATCCCCAGGACTTTGACAGCATCAAGAGCACCCTAATTAATGCTTTAGGCGATCGGCAGGAATTGTCTACTTATAAATGCCAGCTATGGCAACATAAGATGACGGATGGAATGAACATCCATAAATATTACCAAAAATCCAAGGAACTTTTACAAAACATAAAAACACTTGCAAAACAGAATGCCACCTATAAAGCTAACTGGCATGCAATTAATCTTTTCATCGACGAAGATGGCCTGGCTGCCTTTGTATCTGGCTTAAAAGGCACATATTTTGGACATGTCCAAGCAGCTCGCCCGAAGGACATTGAGGACGCTTATGCCTTCCTCTGTAAGTTCAAATCTCAGGAAATTGTTGCTAATGCAGTACCGGAAAGACATAATAAACCGTTTATCAGACACGAAAACGCTCCTAGAGGCGACCAACGAAATTATCAGAAAAATCAGTTTCAACCACTCCCTCAAGGAGAAAATTCTAGAACATTCCCACAGAAATCAAATCAAGCAACCCCGATGGATATCGATCCGTCACTTAGAAGTAGATTAACCTTAAATAAAAATTTCATAAATAACACTGAAATAGAATCAGAGGATTTATCGGAGGAAGAAGAGGCTGAAGAAATTTTCGAAGGCAACGCAAATTTTTGTACAACAATGCAACCTGCCAACGTAACATGAAACAAAATGACTTTTTACCGTACATACTAGTAAAGGACAAAATTAATGACATTGGTATCCGACTACTCATCGATACCGGTGCAAATAAAAACATAATCAGACCTGGTATTATCCCTACAATGGAATCAAAAAATATAACCACTGTAAAAAACATATTTGGAACACAAACTATCAATAAAAAAGGAAAAATTAACCTTCTAGGCCCAAATATCCCGGACCAAACGTACCATGAACTAAGATTCCACGACTTCTTCGATGGAATTATAGGCTCCGAATTCATGTCTAAAACAAAAACTTTCATTGATTTTGATACAAACAAAATATCCATAAATAAACAAGATATCCCCTTTAAAAAATACTACCCATCAAAAAAATATCACTGTTACACAGTGACTGTCGAAACCGATAAAGACGGTGACTGGTTCGTCCCTTCTTTCCAAAAACTTGTAAAAGGCCACTTTATTCAACCCGGACTCTACGCTTCAATTGATAACAAAAGCACTATAAAAGTTATCTCTGTCAACGAGAAAAAACCTACTATACCCAAACTTAAATTAAAAGTCAATAACTTTGAGACATTGACCCCTATTCCAATTGATTCAAACGACGCCCCTGATAGAGATATCATAGATAAATTAATAAGAACACAACACTTGTCAGCATACGAAAAAAATGAACTAATTAATACACTCATACAAAATCATAAAGTCCTTCTGAGAAATAACGAGAAACTCACCACGACAACAATAATAAAACATAAAATTGCCACAAAAGACGATAACCCAGTATACTCTAAAACATACAGATACCCTCATCATTTTAGAAAAGATGTCGAAGCCCAAATTAAAGAAATGCTCGATTGTGGAATTATTACCCCATCCACAAGTCCTTATTCATCACCAATATGGGTCGTCCCGAAGAAAAAGGACGCCTCTGGAAAACAAAAAATTAGAGTCGTCATAACTACAGAAAGATTAACGAAAAGACAATCAGTGACAAATTTCCAATGCCAGAAATTGAAGATATTTTAGATAATCTAGGAAAATCTCAATATTTTACGACATTAGACCTAAAATCAGGGTTTCATCAGATTGAGATGGATCCTGAAGATCGAGCCAAAACAGCTTTTTCAACTACCCAAGGACATTTTGAATTCACTAGAATGCCCTTCGGTCTAAAAAATGCGCCCGCTACATTCCAAAGGGCTATGAACAATATTTTATCGAATTTCATTGGTTCAATTTGCTACGTTTATTTGGATGATATTATTATCATCGGACATAGTTTAGAGAATCATCTGAACAATGTCTGTAAAGTCCTAGAACGACTTGCCCAGTTCAATCTTAAAATTCAACTGGATAAGTGTGAATTTCTTAAAAGAGAAACTGAATTCCTCGGCCACATTGTCACATCAGACGGTGTTCGACCTAACCCTGAGAAAGTCCAAAAGATCCTAGATTGGAAAATACCGACTAACGAAAAAGAAATCCGACAATTTTTAGGATTGTCTGGCTACTATCGTCGCTTTATTCAAGATTATTCTAAAATAACAAAACCAATCACCAAATATTTGAAAAAGGATATACCAATCAATACAAAAGACCCAGAATACATTTCATCTTTCTCAAAATTGAAACACACCATCGCTTCGGACCAAATACTTGCATACCCAGACTTCAATTTGCCATTTATCTTAACCACGGATGCCAGTGACCACGCTGTGGGAGCAGTGCTATCTCAAATTCAAAATAAAATTGAACGCCCCGTCGCTTTTGCTAGTAGGACACTAAACAAAGCGGAAACAAATTATTCAACGATAGAAAAAGAAGCACTAGCTATTATCTGGGCAATACGAAAATATAAACCATATCTACTTGGCAACCAGTTTAAATTATACACCGACCATAAACCGCTCACATTCATAAAAACCTCTACTAAGAACAACAGAATACTAAATTGGAGATTAGAACTTGAAAATTACCAATATACAGTAGAATATAAACAGGGAAAAACAAATGTAGTAGCAGATGCCCTCAGCCGAAAAACAGAAAATCCTACTGAAATTAACGCAAACGAAGGAAATTCAGAAACATCCCAAACTGACGTATCCGAAGACGAAGAAATCAGACAACACAATGACATTCCAGATAACAGATCCGAAGACTTGGAAACCGTACATTCCGCCGACACTTCCGACGACTATTTTATCAAATCAACCGAACGACCAATTAATTATTATAGAAACCAAATTATTTTCCGAATTTCAAAACTAAACATAGAGGCGATAGAATCACCTTTTTTGAGTTATAGACGAGCTACAATTAGCATGGAAAATTATGACGAGACTTCGATAACAGCATACATAAAAAAATACCACAATGGCAAACAAACGGCAATTCTCGCACCCGAAAACCTGATAAACCTTATTCAACAATGTTATAAAAATCATTTTAGTTGTTCTGGATACTTCATTATTACCCATTTTCAAGTAGAAGACGTCGCAAACGAAGAAAGGCAAAACCTACTCATCACAAAGGAACACGAAAGAGCTCATCGAGGTATAACCGAAGTAGAAAACCAACTGAAAAGAGCATACTTCTTCCCTAAGATGCACAACAAGATTACCACCGCAATAAACACCTGTACCATCTGCAACACCCATAAATACGAACGGAGGCCCTACAACATAAAGATTTCACCGAGACCAGTCACAAGGAAGCCTATGGACAGAGTTCACATGGATATTTTTTCTATCAACTCTTGTAACTTTCTATCAATGGTTGATTCCTTTTCAAAATTTGCACAAATGATCCCCATAGAGACAAAAAATTTGATAGACGTAAAAAACGCGCTTACCACATTTTTTGGTCACTATGGAGCACCAACACAAATCATAACAGATCACGAAACCACCTTCCGATCTATTCAACTTAAGAATTTTCTGAGCAATCTGGGAGTATCTCTTGCCTATGCTTCATCATCTGAAAGCAATGGACAAGTAGAAAAAACCCATTCAACCATTATAGAAATATACAATACCAACAAACACAAATTTCCAGAAATGAACACACCAGAACTAATCACAATCTGTATTTCATTATATAATTCCAGCATTCATTCTTCTACAAAATTCAGTCCACAAGAAGTGCTTTTTAACCAAAGAGACCAATTGGACCCGCAAGTAATTGCAAGGGAAGCCAACGAAATTTTTTCAAAAGTCAAACTAAATATCGAGAAATCAAACAACAACCAAACAAAAGGTAACGATAGGAAAGAAGATCCCCCCATTCTTCAAGAAGGTCAAAACGTGTATGTTAAACCAAACTTACGAAAAAAATTAGATCCCAGAGCAGTTGGAACTAAAGCAAATCAGGTAAAAGAAAAGACTTTCGAAAACTCTAGGAACATTAAAAGACATAAAAATAAGATTAAAAGACTTAAAAATGTTAGGAATGACTAGGTTTCACTTTCTACTAGCTTTAACCCAAATATTAGGCCAACACTTAGAAATTGAGGATTTAAATCAAAGAGCATTGCTGCTACTAAAGCAACAAGATTGTTTCATCCAAACAGGTGTCATTAAAATTATTCACCCTATAAATTTAACAATGTTAGAAGAGAATGTAGTTTCGTTTTTAGATATTTCAAGGAAAATTGATAGAAATTTACCATTATCAAGCCTTATCACTAGGAAAAGTAGACAATTAGCAGATAATTTATACAAGCTAAAACCCATTAAGAATAGCAGGCCAAAACGTTGGGACATCATCGGAAAAGGTTGGAAATGGCTCGCAGGAAACCCCGACGCAGACGATTTGAGGATTATCAACA
Source organism: Aedes koreicus (assembly GCA_024533555.2). Classification (NCBI taxonomy): domain Eukaryota; kingdom Metazoa; phylum Arthropoda; class Insecta; order Diptera; family Culicidae; genus Aedes; species Aedes koreicus. The sequence goes on along the minus strand of JAHHFK020005614.1, from coordinate 22,665 downwards.
AAACTTTCAACGAACTAATTGATCAGACGAATGAACAAATTAAAATCAACGAAGTTATCAACGAACGAATTTTCAGAATAACTAATACCATAAACCAACTTACCGCAGTCAACAACATTTTATCAAAGGAAACTGATGCTCTCACCCTAATTCTCTCTCTGGATACAATGAATAATATTCTCGAGGAAATTGAAGACGCCATCCTGAGGGCCCGTATATCGCTCTCTGACAGTAAGCTACTAACACTGAAGGAAATTTTCATCATAGAAACAATCATCAACGAACAAGGCATCACGACTAACTTTCCAGAAGAAGCACTGAGTTATGCAAAACCAAAAATAGTCAGCAAAAGTGATATGCTGCTCTACATATTGGAAGTTCCCAAAACCAACGGCATGTGCGAAATAATCAAAATTATACCACTTATAGTAAATGATACAATCATAGCAGAGACCCCTAACTACATTGTGAAATCAGGTAACAAACTTTATACTACGGATCACCCAGAAAAATCAATCCAACAGTTACATTACACAAAACTCTTCTCGGACAAATGCATATCCCCAATTATAATGGGACTAGAAAGCCACTGCCCCGCATCCAAAACAACACAAACCGATTTTGGAATTTTACCGGGAAACATGCTACTTATAAATAATGCCAGAAATCAGTACATAAGTTCAAATTGTGGACCACATAACAGAACATTAACAGGAAATTTCCTGATACATTTCGAAAATTGCACAGTCCAAATCGCTAACAATACCTTTTCATCAGAAGAAAGATTCAACCCCACAAAGCTACTAACAGGAATCTTCCCAGGCCTACAGATCAACAAACACATCATCGACAAACTCAATTTATCTAGCATAAGTTGGGAAACAAGTAAAAATAGACACCGGATTGAGCACATACAATTACAACAGTTTGAAAACAGGAAATGGTTTTATGGACTCTTTGGCGGTCTTTCAACCACCACAATAATTATCATAACAATTGCAATTATTTGTTTCCGTAGGAAAAAAGTCGTAGTCACCATCAAATACCCCAAAACGAGCAGAAAGTTTAACAAACAGAAAGGAGTCAAATCCACCCAATCGACCGAGGACGTTCGATCTTACCCCCCGGAGGAATTACATGACAGACTAGGACAGACACCACCCGCAGAACCAACAGATCAGCGGATATAGAACCACGCCACCCGAGCAAAGTCCAACGCCACCAGCGAAACCAACAGATCAGCAGATATCATACCACACCACTCGAGCTAAAGTCCAACTCCACCAGAGAGCCCAGCGGAACGTCCCGTCAGCAGATTTAGATTACAAATAGCCCGATCGAACAGTCGATCGCTCTCTTTTTTATCCAGAAGTGAAACAGTTAAGTTGAGGTTTAATTAGTAGTGAATTAGTGTAAGGATTTGGAAAATAAATGTTTTTTTTTATAAATCACTGAGAGTGATTCTCATTATTATATATTCCCCCCCCACCCTTTTTTTTTTTCCTCCCCCCCCCCCCCCTTCCCCCCCCCGTGCTTCCACATACATACATACATACATACATATATATTTATATTTATAACGATCTTAAAATTACAGGATGACGAATTTCAACTATGACATATTTTCATTAATAATTCTTGTATATTCCATTGCTGTATTACATACTACATTTATTGCATATTATGACAGATTATTTACATTGTATATAAAAAATACTGGGTTGGGAGGGAGCATCAGGGTATCATTCAAGCTGAAACTGGACGATGGTTTGATTGACTGCCTGAGTCTAGGAGGGAACGAGCATTATCATTTTCTTTATCCTACCGATTCGATTGTGATGCTGCGAATTCTACTCCAACAGTTTCAGTGAGAGTGACGCGCCCTTCTTAACAAGCCATCCTGTAGAAAGCTTAATAAGTATTGCGAATTGGGTTATTCGAATTGTTGGATCGTATCGTTGGAAGGAGATTCTTAATTTCCCGTGGATTTCGCGTGAGTGTCTCTGCTTACGGGTCCACCCCTCCGTTTTTGGCCCTTCATACAGCGATATTGTGAATTCAGATCGGTGCCTCAATTTGATCTTGCTATTAAGTGGAGCTGCATCCAAGCCAAGCGCTAGCAGGGATGGTGGCTACCATACATACATACATACATACAATATAACCATGTGCAACAAATATGAGGCGTTTTGGCAACTCTGTAAAGTGATGAAATGATTCACACCACGAAAGTCGAAGCTTTCTCTGGCAACACTGCGATACTTTGTTTACGCAAGGAAACGTCAACACAGAAAAATGATTAATTTTCCAGGTTGGATTTATTTCATCAATTGCCGTTAGAGGTAGGTAATTAAATATATCATTTATTATTCATATTCAGTATGCATATCACTAATTCGAGGTATTTATTTTATTTACACAAGGAGTCACGGAGAGTAAGCTGGACAGAACTGACACCGTTGACGTATGTGGAGCAATTGCTGGAGGTATCGCTGCAGAACTGACAACACCGTTGGATGTTGTTAAAACCAGATAATGCTAGCCGATCGACGCGAAGCGGACAAAACAAATTCGTACCGAGTTCTACGTGGAATGAACCCGAGAGCAGAGCATTCAAGGGTAGTTTAGTTGAAGTTTCAATTTTATTTGCTGTTAAGAGAAAAATAACAGACACTCAACAAATCGTTATCGCTTGTCCTATTCAATGGTTGAAAAGCTTCTTGAGTCTCTAATTGAAACAAGGAATAGATTCATTTATGTAGTGTTATCATGTAAACAAGTGCCCAGTGCTGAATTAGTATTATTGTTGTCAATATAATTTCCTTTTCGTTATGTACGAAAACTAAAGATCCTGAGCAATGCCGGAGATAAAAATAAAATCCAAGATCACTGTTTCGTTGTACCGCGTTTTAATGATTCCTTTTCTTCTTCTTGGTATTTTGAACTCAATTGTTTAACATGCATGTCTACAGGTGATGATTGCCCAACAAACAATTTGGGTTGTTTAAAAGCTGAATAAGCTAATTTTACGCTTAAGAAGCTAATATTCAATTCAATAAGCTGTTATACAGCATGCAATGTTAGTAGGGTGGAAGCGTTCGATGTCTCTACCATTGTGTACCATTGGATAATATGCTACTTCAATCAACCACAAATGCACTTTAGGTCCACACCATCCCCTGATCTGGCATTTCTAAAGGGTGTCCACGATGAAATTGCCACACACAAAATTGATTCGCAAAATTCGAGTTTTCATCCGATTGCCATCAAATTTTCAGGGATTGAGAAATAACTATTAAACGTAATTTTACCATTTTACTCGTATTTTATTTACAGTCCATACGCAAATGCCCGCACCTTGGCCTTAACCCCGGCCATAAGATTCTGCACAACCTGTGAATCAACCGTTTTTTGCATGTAAACCCATACTTTCTTCAGTTCCTCGACTGTCTTCACTACCTTAGGTCGTTTAAGAAGGTGCTGCTTCATAATCGCCCATTACTTCTCGATGGGGCGGAGCTCCGGAGTGTTGGGAGGGTTGAACATTTTCGGCACGAAATTGACCTTATTGTCCGCATACCACTTCAGCACGTCCTTGGAGTAGTTAGAAAAAGTTAGAGCAATTTCATAGTGTGGCAATTTCATCGTGGACACCCTTTAGTGTGAATCTTTCCAATGTGATCTCGTCCACCTCCGGTATGCCCAAGAACCTGGATTAAACTTTGAATATCAGTTTCGTTAAAGATCTTTCTTCAAGATTTGATTTGCTGGTAGTTTCGGCCAACCGGAAATGAAAACATTATTTTCTCCGCTCGCTTTTTCGTTGTAGGATAAGAAGATTGGTTACAACTTTCGCAATAAAAAAGGGTTCATCGTTTTTACTACCGTCACGTGACGAAAAATGGAACAGAAATCGGTTTTAAAAGAGAATCTGATTGAGTCCCTTCGATTGTGAGCATTTCCGGATGCACCCTTGAAGATTATCTTGTCATGCTGACGAGGTACAACTTGTACATATACTGAAGACCGGGTCAAGAGATGGGTAAAACAAAATAGGAAAAACGAATCTGCTACTAACTAAAAGGCGTTACACTGTAAGACATTTGGCATTTCTCCGCTGTCCGCCAGAGATTCTTATCATTGCTTATATGCGGTGGAAAGGATGTGAAAGGGATTATTGGTTGTTCGTAGGTGTGATCCCTCAAATCATTGTCATCCGGAAGAGTGTGGTGGCGGAGAACCAGCCTTCCCCCGCACCTGAGAATCAACATGATGACGATGATGACAAACATGGCCAGGAAAGCCACGGCAGGATTGACGACAATGAATGCCATGGTTTAGTAAGCAGTTGTTCTTTGATCAAAGTTTGTACTGTTGTTATCGGGCTTTAGATGTCACTTTCGCGCTTAGCGTGCAGTTCGACGTATTCTTCTCGGTAACCGGCTCCCCGTCCGTACTGTTGCTGAGGCTGATGCTGGGGACAATGGTGCGAAACGGTGTATTCTACCGGGCGTTCGATGTCGGGATTGACAGGTTGGAATGATCGGACGTCCTTCAGTTCGGTCAGATCCATTGGAGGCTGGGGGAGTTGGCGACCAAATCGAAATAAGCCAACGGTTGCTGGTATAACGGTCCTGCCAGTAGTGTTTGTGTTTGGAATAGCAGCCGCAAATGATGTTCAGCGCAAAGATGAACACGCCGAACACGGTGCAGATCGCGATGGTGACGTAGAACGGATTTAAATTACCGTGAAGATGACCTTTGAAGTAGGGATTTTCCAGATAAGCAACTCGTTCGTCTATCGTTGACATGACATGGTACACAATTTGAAGCACCGAGCCGCCGCATCAATGCCGTTCTTCCCCCCCCCCCCCCCCCCCCAACCCCCACCCCCCCCCCCCCTAAAAAAAACCCCCCCCCCCCCCCCAGTTACTCCTTTCCACATAACTTTGCCTGCACAACCCCTAAATTTCTTCTCCCCGTGTCACGATTCTTTTGACGTAGGACTTACGTCTCTCTTTTCTATTCCTGTATAGGGGCGCCGTTCTAAAATTTCGGAAATCGCAAGCGTTACGCGGGTTTGGAGACTTTTAACGATAATATCTCCTCTCTGGCCCACAGACATTTTACGATAAGTATTTCATTCGCAAGGTAGAACATCAACGCTGAATCCCTGTTGCAAACTTAATTCATAATGTTTGTTTAAACTAATTAAACAGAACTTAGAAGAAAAATGTCTAAACGCACAACGCTATTGGTCGAAAATGACATCATGTTTGCGCCTCGCTCTGATTGGTTCATACTGCCACAGTTACCGTGCCAGCGAATTTCAAACATGTGGGGACGACCGACCAATCATCAGTTCTCGCTGTGCATCCGCATGTGACAAACGTATTTGCGGAGCACGTTGGTAGAAAACGCCACCCGTGGAAACAAGGAGACCAGACCAAGAAGAATCATCCACGTCACCTGCAGCTAGCCATCCGCAACGACGAGGAGCTGGACAAACTTTTCTCCGGTGTGACCATTTCACAGAGTGGTGTCCTGCAGCCCAAAAAGACTGAAGAAAATTTCAATCGCGAACCATGTTATCAACTAAAATCCGTCCTTTTCAGGACGATCAAATCAAGTTGCCAACTAAAGAGTATGTTTGATAGAAATTTCTCTTGAGCTCATCGAAATTTTCATTACCACGCACCGGCTCAATATGGCGTTGAAAAAGCCGCGTCTCGGAGAAAATGGCCAAATCAATCGCCCACATCATCTTCGTGGTCAAGTGGTTAGCGGCGTCGCCCGTCATTCATTGCCATGAAGTGAGGGTTCGATTCCCGCTCCAGCCGGTGGAACTTTTTTGCAAAGCGAAAATGTCCAGTTTAATCCACTGGGTGTAAGGTTAAGTTGTTCGTTGTAATTCGCTCTATGGTCAATGTTCAGTGTGTACACTCTCGAGTGAAAGACGTTGCAAATGTCAATTTTTATCGTAGTATTACGTGCTGCCAAACACTCAGGCCATCCTGCTGCCCAGGAAGACCGAGAAGAAAATTTCAATCGCGAACCATGTTCCCTCCGTTAACAATTAAAACCCGGTCTTTTCAGGACGAACAAATAAATTTGCCAACTAAAGAGTATGTTTGATTGAAATTTCTCTTGAGCTCATTGAAATGTTCATTACCACGCACCGGCTCAACATGGCGTTGCTTGAAAAGCCACGTTCTGGAGAAAATGAGCAACATTTTTTATTAGTATCCGTATATAAATCTCTATTTGCCATGTTAAAACTAGCAAGCACGTTGTACATTCAACAAACGAAATATTAACAGTTAATTTGAGCGGAACTGCAGCACGGCAGACCAATTATGTGTTTCACATATTCAGTGTAGGGGGTAGGTTAGCTTCATTGTAGTTCTTGTTGTACATAGGTTCATAGTGGATTAGGTGCAGATAATAGATTAGGTTAGTTGCAGGTAGTTTTAAAATGTGAGTTATAATTTTTCTGGCCAATATTTACAAACTATTGTTTGTATTGTTACTATTGTTCTGCAGTTTCAGAAGCAAGTGTGTCTAAATCTCAACTCTCTTGGGATAGGGTTCTGAGGCCCTGACAAGGGCCGTTTTTCTGTTGCCTGAGTAGAAAAGATGCGAATTTAACCTCCGAAACCCCTGTCGCTCTAATGAAAACTAATGATTTTATTTCCACGCTGCTGTCTGGCGTAACAACTGAGGCCCGTCCCCTTTTATAAAATTTGATTTGCATTGCCTTCTACTACTAAAATTGTTTTTATTTATCATTCTCTATCTTATATACTAATTTACAATTTCAAGTGTTTTAGCCCAATGGGCTCTTCAGCTTTGTTTGTGTGTTTTATATGTTTTATGTGTTTAGTGTGTTTAATGTTACAAATTTATTTTCAGATCAGCCCTTGGGGAATTGTTTGTTAAAATTTGATAACCTACTTAGTCTACAACTACAACTACAATTTGAAAATCCTAGGGGTGGGGAACCAGATTCCGAATGATCTGTTGATCCGATGTCAGGCAGCATGCCCTGTACCGATTGATAGACTCACTAAAGCGATCATCGAGCATTTTTATCTCGGCCAGACGGTGGACCTCAGATGTTCTTGTCCTCGGAGGGGTGTTCAGGATCATCCTGAGGAACTTATTTTGCACACGCTGAAGCTTCAGGTGATGTGTTTTTGCGCAACTCTCCCAGATTGGCATGCCGTACTCGATGACTGGAAGTATGATTTGCTTGTAGACAGCAAGCTTGTTTTTCAGGGATAATGTAGACCTTCTGTTGATCAATGGGTACAGTAGCTTCAACAGAACGTTACACTTTGTGACAGTTTTGTCAACCTGCTCCCTGAAAATAAGCTTGCTGTCTATGGTCACGCCAAGATAGACAGCTGATTTGGCCCATTTCACCGTTGTGTTGTTTAGGCTAATTTTACAATCCTCAGGCGGAACAAGTTTGGGGTTGCATTGCCTTCGTTGAGAACCCCCTTCTTGTCATGTTATGATATATGCCATTATATAAAACAGGCCTGGCATTCCCGTTAAAACAATAAAGAAGAAGAATAGTAATCATTCGTTATTGGATCATCGACACGTTCAGACGTGTGTATCCCGCTCTCGTGATAAAAAAGCGCTTTTCCGAGATGTTCCGAGTTTTTGGCCCTGATGCTGGAAATCGAGTAGACGCTGATGTGGCGCCTGACGTGGCTGGCACGTCCGCTAGATGAGGCAAGCGGAAGAAGCCCGACGTCGACGCTGACGTAAATCATCCCTCCGTAAACAACTAAAATCTGTCCTTTTCAGGACGACCAAATCAATTTACCGATTAAAGAGTATGTTTGATTGAAATTTCTCTTGAGCTCATCGAAATGTTCATTACCACGCACCGGCTCAACATGGCGTTGCTTAAACTGCCGCGTCCCGGAGAAAATGGCCAAATCAATCGCCCGCATCATCTTCGTGGTCAAGTGGTTAGCGGCGTCGCCCATCGTTCAAGCGGTTGTTGTCATGAAGTTGAGGGTTCGATTCCCGCTCCAGCCAGTGGAACTTTTTGGAAAACGAAAATGTCTGAACTGGTCTACTTGGTGTTAGGTTAAGTTCTTCGTAATTCGCTCTACACCCAAACTAATAAAGTAAGATTGTTATACAATTTCGCTTGATTTTGTTCCATTTTTGCTATTGATCGTAAGTTGGATGAAAAATCTAACATTAGTTGTGGGCAAAACAGCAACAGCAATTCGCAATGAAAAATTGAACGTGTGCGTGAGATTGTTCGCAGTGATATTTAGTTGATGAGTGTTCGAAAGTCAGATGGCTCACAAAAATAAAATGTGCACATCAAGATCGAGATACAGACCAGGACCGCTAGCGCGGCGGCTCTTGATGGCAACCAATTAGCCACTTTGACAAGGTAAGAATGTGGGAATAGAAACCCAACAGTTAGTTCACTTGGCGAGGAATTCAGGGTGCAGCAATGAAGCAAATGGACATATTTTCCACCAAGCTATGTGCAACCTGTCGCTAACAAACTTGCATGGCATGGCATTGTTTATTTCATAAAACGCTTTGTCGATGATCAGTGAGAACAAACATAGAACACTTGACGGCGGCAATACAACAGTGGCCAATAGCGTTGCGGCATTTTGTGATATCGACTCATCCATATTGTATATTGTTGGTGTATGTTGGTGATGATTGAACATGGAGCCTACATCGATAAAATTGTTTCAAGCTATTTTTGCTTGCCAGTCGCTTGCACACATTTGCATGGCTTCATTTGTACCATAAAACGCTTTGTGAATCAAAATGGGCGAAATTGCCTTTTCTGAATCATGCGGATTTCTCAAGATATCATAGTATAAACTGCAATTGCATTTTTTACCACCTTTTCAACTTTTGGGTATATGTTCAATCTTCAGTCTGTACAATCTCGAGTTGGAAACTGTGTAAATGCCTATTTTTATCGTAGTATCACGTGCCGCCAAACACTCAGGCTGTCCTGCAGCCAAGAAAACTGATAAGAACATTTCAATCGCGAACCATGTTCCCTCCGTAAACACAGGATCCATTTCACACTTACAAGCACGTTGGACATTTTAGTTCCAACATTTGATTAGGAAGAATCTGCTTTTGTAAACAAACACTTTGTCTGCTAATTTATCGGAAGTTGTATACAATTCCTTCAAATTGAATCTATCAGCGGATAGAAATAAAGCTCTTCTTCCTTAAAGAGTGCTTAATTTGTATTTGTGACCTTTTGTTCAAGAGAAAATTTCTACGAAAGCCATTGTTTACAAAAGCAAAGATTTAACAAACAAAATATCTTTAACAGTCAATTCGAGGCGAACTTCAGTTTCTATAAATTTTCGTGAAGAACCAATAGCGGAAGAAGAACCGGAGCCTCACACACCAACAGCACAGGGTTTCATGGTTCTTTAGACTGAATAGAATATAGTAGAAATTCATGAATTCGATGACAGCAATTTCTTCACATCAACAAGCAGTCCTACGTCAACTTTGCAGTTATGTCACTGACATAACTCATCCTTTCGTTTTTTATGCATTGAATGACACTTTTATCGAATTCATTTTTGAGCCTAGGTTGGAACTAGTTCCAACCTGCGATACCCGAACTTATTGCCAATGAGAACCTCAATCCGATATGAATTACATTTAAAACCATTTACACTGACTTTCAACACGCAACAAGCCGACTCAATTTCTAGGTTGAAACTGAATCAAAAAGCAATTCGCTATTTGTTACGAGACTTTCCGGTGGAGTGACAGAGAAAGAAAACTACTGCCATGTGTCACGCTAGCACTGACATCTGCTTATGGGATGTCTCCTTAGGAGTGAAGAGCTAACAAGCTAACGTGAAACTCACCATAGAAGAGAAACATCAGGTTGGGGAAGAGAGGGTCAGATAGATATTCACCAGTGGGCACAAATGGGGTGAAATGGTCATTTAACAGTTTTTTTTATTGTTTTTCAATAGTTACAGGCTTCAAAAAATATGGGTCCCATGGAAAACTATACTCTACAAGGTATCTGATAAGCAAATAAAAAAAAATCCACCAGAAAGGTCTATTAGGACATTGCTTTCTTCAGCAAATTTGTGCTAGTTGCCAATCCCTTCTGGGTGGTAGTCCCATATGTTCTGAACTCACCCACTGTGTGGCACTAGTGTGCATATAAGCCTGCTGGTTTATTATGCTGTATCTCAAGTGCCTTACTCATTAGGACACTGCTTGCTTCAGCAAACTTGTGTTAGTGGCCAAGCCCTTCCGAAAAGCCCTTCCGAATAAATTTGTTCGGAATTTTCTCACCACGCGGCGCTAGTGTGCGTATGGGCTTTCAATTTTATTATGCTAACGACTGTTCCAGAAAGCATAAGCAACCTTATTTTAACGGTCACTTTGAATATAATGAAATATTTCAACATGTTTTGGCTGCGTCCTTTTGTTTGCACATTTCTGAATGACATAGCATCAAAAAAGTGCTCAGTTTTGTGTTACCTATCAAAATGCGCGGTCTTACTCCGGAACAACGAAAAAGTATCGTGCAAATGGTGCAAATGGTGCACTGTGAGCGGACTCCCCAACAAACACCGGTGTTGAATTAGAGCTTATTCAAGAAAATTTGGAGAAGCTATTCAACTGTTTCTTCTAGAATAGCTGAATAGCTTCTCCAAATTTGTTTGAACAAGCTCTAATTCAACACCGATGTTTGTTGGGTCTCCTTAAGAAAATTGGTCAAGGAAGAGGGTGTAAGCATCGGAGCGGTTCGATCTGCGATTCGAAAATATAGAGAACAGTGTACGTTTGAAGATGCGCCGAAAAGTGGTCGGAAATCCGGTCCTGTTAGTCCTGTTAGATTTCGATAAAAATACCAGGGATGCCTACAAGCGAAAACCAGCGACTTCCGTTCGGGATGTTGCGAAAAAACTAGGAACCTCGTCGAGTAACGTCATGCGTGCCAAAGAAAGACTTGGGCTAAAAACATACCGGAAGCGGAAAAAACTCAAAAGGAACCCAAAACAGGCCGCGTCCGTGAAACCACGGGCCCGCAAACTCTACGATTCGTTAGTGTGTAGAAATTCTGGGTGTATATTAATGGACGATGAAACGTATGTGAAACGAGATTACAAAACACTTCCCGGACCACAATTCTATACTGTAAGCGAAAACAAAGACATCCCCGAAACGGAGAAGGCAATTTTTACCGAAAAATTCGATAAGAAGATTATGGTTTGGCAGGCAATATGCGAGTGCGGTAAAACATCTAGTCCGTACATCACAACGGAGACGATGAATACTCAGAAATACGTTAAGGAATGTCTCCAGAAGCGATTATTGCCGATGATCAGGCAGCACGAAGGTCAAGTAGTGTTTTGGCCTGATTTGGCGTCATGTCATTACGCAAAGGACACTTTAGAATGGTACAAAAGTCAACATGTATGTTTCGTGCCGAAAGACATGAATCCGCCGAACTGCCCGGAGGCACGGCCAATCGAGATTTTTTGGGCTTTAACCAAAGCAAAGCTTTGAAAATTCATAAAACCAGCGGACGACATCCAAAAATTTAAAAAAGATTGGCCAAAAGTGGTCAAAATGGTGGGAAGTACCACTGTGCAGAAGCTTATGGGTCATGTTCGAGGAAAAGTTACGAGTCTTGGCTATGATTAAATATTTTGATTAAACGAGAGTAAAATATCATATAAAACAAAAATACAAATATGATTTGCCAAATAAAATTATTAAAACTAAAAAAAAACATGACTTTTTGTTATTTTGAAAGTGTGCTTATACTTTCTGGAACAGTCTATATATCTAGAGCGTCTTATCAGTTAGGACATTACTTTCTTCAACAAACTTGTGCTTGTGACCAAGCCCTTCCGGGTGGTAGTCATATAAATCCAAAATTCATTCACTACGTGGCGCTAGTATGCATATGAGCCTCCGTTTAAAGTATGCTATATCTTGAGATCTTTACTAGTTAGGGCTTTGCTTTCTTCAGCTTACTTGTGTAAGTGGCTCAATTCTTCAATGTGATAGTCTTATAAGTTCGGAATTCACTCACTACGTGACGTTTGTGTGGATATCAGTTTCTTGCTTGTTTATGCATTATTTCAGGTCGGTCAATCACACGTAGGCCGGGGTGGCCTCAGCTGTATACAGAAGTTGTATCCATTTTCTTCGGCCCTTGGCTGAATTCCGCCAATCTCGCTGTCTGCGAAAGGTCCGCAGGTCGCTTTTTACTTGATCGATCCACCATGCTCGTTGCACGCCTCTTCTTCTTGTGCCTGTCAATTCGCTATAGGGAATTTTAACAGGGCTAACGTCCGACATTCTTACGACATGCCCAGCCCACCGTAGTCGGCCGATTTTAGCGATGTGAACGACGGGAGGTTTTCCCAGCAACTGATGCAATTCGTAGTCCGTCTTCCATTTGCACTCCACCGTAGATCGTACGCAACACCTTCCGTTCGAAGACACCGCCTCGATTTCATCACCGTCGATCTGAGCTCGGAGTAGGAGGCTCAATTTGGCGTGGCATATTTGGTGCATCAGTTCTCACCGGGGTAGCAAGAGCCATGGGGTCGGTCCACTGGTTAGTAGTCAATATATACTAGTTTCCTATAGACTGGCAGCTATGGCGAGAACAGTGAAACAACTTCGATCTATGTTTTTTTCGTACCGCCTGGGATTTTTGCTAATTGGCGGAGAGGTCTATCTCAGCTGTTTCACGGCATTAAACTCTACAGCCCTCGGCAGAATTTTCGGAGTAAGGTCAACAAATCAGTGTCATTGAATTCCGCTTAAATTTCAAATTTCACCGCTAGGAGCACTTTACTTTCGTGTTACTATGAATGAGTACAGTGACGCTTTGAAATAAGGGATAATTTGTTTCATCCTATGCTATCTCGGCAGTTTCACTAATTAGGACATATTACTCTTCAGTGGTAAAGCTCTTCCTAGACGTGGTCATATAAGTTCAGAATTCACTCACTACATGGTGTTAGTGTGCATATGAGCTTCCAGTTTGTTATTAATGTAACTCCAAGGTGCCAGATAGGTTTAGGTCATCAAACAATTTTGTTGGTTTAACTACACACTACCAAAATATCATGTAAATTTCTGTCTCTTGAGACCGACACATGCAAGCGTCCTTTAGCACATAAGAGTTGAAAGAGATGAGAAAATAAATTCAATCAAACACATCTTTCGACGAATTGCGTATGTGGCAGTTCCAAGAGACATAATTTTACACGAAATCTATCTTTACGTTCCCCGACTATTTACAAACATGAATTACATCTCGTGCAAAATTCATAATTTCTAAGTGTGTAAGCAAAATTTCTGTGCACTTTGGACAATAACGTGGTACGTAGTAAAAAAATCAGAACATGTTGATGGATTGCAAAACCCTACTTGAGAAGTGGAATAACGAGAGTCAAAACGAATGACACGCGCAGGAGTTGATATTATATGTAAAAAGAGGATAAAGCAACAATTGGCACATAAACAATGTTTTGATTATTTTAAAAACTTTCCCATTGATTGATTTTTCATTTTGGATTGAGCCCACCCATCCGAATAAATTGAATTTCCAGCTTCCCAAGAGGCAGCCAAACCTTTTGATATTGTCCAGCCTCTTGAAGCTTCCCCTGTTTCTCGGTCCTTGATACCCCCTTCCACCTTGATTCCTTCTGCCCTTGCTTCCTCTATCCCATACTACATAGCTGCCCCTTGATCCCTTGACCCCCTGTCTCTTGCTACCACTTGCTCCTGTAACTTCACAGCCTATTGCGGCGTAACTGTCCTTTGCTATACCACTGACCCTTTCGCCAGTCTCTCTCTCTTTCTCTATCTCTCTCTCTCTCTCTTTCTCTCTCTCTCTCTCTCTCTCTCTCTTTCTCTCTCTCTCTCTCTCTTTCCCTCTCTCTTGCTAATTTAAATTTCTACTCCCATATTGCTGCCCCTTGCTTTTCTTGCTCCTGCTTTCCTACTAGCGCCTGCTACTTTCCTGCCTCTTTTTATTCCTTTGCTCTAGGAGTATAAACAGCGTAAAAAAACTGGAAGCTTAAATGTACACTAGCGCCACACAGTGAGTGAGTTCCACACGATACTACCACCTGGAAGGGCTTGGCCACTAGCACAAGTTTGCTGAAGAAAACATCGTCCTCTCGAGATATAGCAATCACTCTCGAGATATAGCAATCACAAATTGGAAGGTTATATGCACACTAGCGCCACACAGTGAGTGAACTGCGAACTAAGAAAGTAATATCGTAGTTACAAGGCTCTTGAGACACAGCATAATCAAACTGAAACATCATATGCATACTAGCGCGGCGTAGTGAGAGAATTCCAAACATATGTGACTACCATCCGGGAGGGCTTTGCCACTAGAAAACATCGTCCGAACTAGTAAGGCACTTGAGGTATAGCAATCACAAACTTGAAGATTATATGCACACTAGCGCCGTGTAGTGACCAAATTCCAAACTTGTGTGACCACTTGTAGGAAGGACTTGGCCACTAGAACAAGTTTACTGAAGATTGATATGTCCTAACTGGTGAGGCTCTCGAGATATCCTAGGATGAAACCAATTAACCCTTATGCCAACGCGTCCCAGCACTCATATTTAGTAACTCGAAAGTAAAGCGCCTCTAGCGGAGTAATTCCCAATTGAACCGGGATTCAACGACACAGATTTTTTGGTCCAACCCCGTACAACAATTCTGCTGAAGACTGTAGATGTTTATCACTTGAAACAACTGAGATAGACCTCAGTTCCCCCAATTAGTAAAAATCCCATAAGCTGCGAGTATCGATCTTTACGGTTTCGATTTTTTCGGTCCCAATTAACCGAAAAAATCGGTACTCGACTGTAGTAACATTGCATTCTAAGGAACAGAGCATCATAAAAACATTTCCAACTGCACCGATGACAACAATGTTAGTGGATCTGATGCTGAACGTAACAGTTTCGACAGTTTTGAGTGCTTCGTCGCGCAGCTACTAGAAAACGAATCCGCGAGCAAAGCAGATTCATCACGGCAAGGCAATTTCATAATAGTCCTCTCGAAAACTCGGAAAATTTGCCCACAATCTCTTTTGAAAAAGAAGCGACTACGACGATGAGGACAAATTATAGTACAGCTTTATCATCATTACAAACTTTATGTAAGTAACGATTTTTTTGTGTTGGTAGTGAAACTAATGATCAATGTTTTTTAGGTGAAATTAGTCATGATATTGCTAGTCAGGTGAAATCGAGTAACACCACAGACAACGATTCATCGGTTATCAATCACAAAATAAAAAAGGTTGAGAACAAGTGCTGCTTTTCTAGCAAGGATTGCTCTATGGCGGAAAATTATCGGAAAGAACTTGCCGAGTTACAGAATCGTACTGAATTTCTTGAGGCACAGTTTCTTAAATTCAAGTGGACACCATATGTTTCACAAACCATCTTCAGTGGACATGATTATCGGAATGGAGGTGTACTACGATTTAATCCTGGAAGGTTTCGTTAAGTTAGGACCAGGGAAGCCAATTCTTCAGAAAACCACTCTAGGTTGGGTGTCCTCCGGGAGAGTAGGTTTGCACCAATCTTCGAACCCAACAGTTGTTGCACACGTTTGTAATACGCTTTCTTTAGAAGATTCGTTAGCCAGATTTTGGGAGATCGAATCATGCCAGCCGTCAAGCACTATGTCCGTCGAAGAATCAGCATGTGAAGTCCATTTCGCATCAACTACCACCAGAGACGAGGCTAGTCGGTATATTGTAACATTACCGAAGAAGTCGGAGATGCTGAACCGGTTGAAAAAATCCTACGATGTAGCCAAGCGTCGACTACATACAATCGCTGAATCCTCGTTTCGATTAGCTAATCCTGCGCTCAAAGCCACTTATTCAACATTCATCGAAGAATACCTTCACCTTGGGCATATGGAGGAAGTTTTTCATCATTCGCCACGTCAGTCCCTCTCCTACTTCGTGCCGCATCATTGCGTCTTCCGTCTGGACAGTCTTACCATCAAACTGCGGGTCGTTTGTGATGCGTCGTGTGCCACAGATATCGGAGTTTCGTTGAATGATACCTTGATGGTTGATCCGGTTGTGCAGGAAGACCTTTTGTGCATTACAATGCGCTTCCGAATCCCGAAATACGCGATTACTTCTGACATTGAGAAGATGTATCGTCAATTTTGGGTGATCGAGAACGATAGATCTCTTCAACAGATTTTATGGCAAGACAGTCCTACTGATCCGATTCGTATCTTCCAACTTAAGACTGTGACGTACGGAACGTCATGTGTGCCCTATCTCGCCACTAAGTGCCTCCAGGAATTGACCAACCAAGGAAAGTTGTCCCATCCAGCAGCTGCAGCAGTTCTTGCCAATGATTTCTACATGGACGATATGATTAGTGGAGTCGACTATGTGGATGAAGGAATCGTCTTATGTACCCAGCTCCTGGAGCTACTGAAGTCAGCTGGGCTCAGCCTTCGCAAATGGTCGTCGAACTCTACAGAAATACTGGAAAAGATTCCCGTCGAACTCCGTGATGAAAGAGTCGTTCTTGATCTTGATTCCACCTCCTTCGTCAAAACCCTAGGCCTAAAGTGGACACCAGTCACTGACATGCTCGGTTTCAACATACCGCAGGGGACTAACGATGCTGTCATCACCAAACGTCTCGCTTTCGCAGACTCTGCTCGTCTTTACGATCCTCTTGGATTAGTAGGCCCTGTCATCGTTCTTGCCAAATGCTTTATGCAGGAGCTGTGGGAGAATAATAAAACCTGGGACGAACCGTTGGAAGAAGAACTTCAACAACGTTGGCTGCAGCTTAGAAACGAGTTTACAACTGTCGATACTATCACCATCCCACGGTGGGTTATCCCTATTAATCAACCCATCATTGTCGAGGCACATGGTTTCAGTGATGCTTCACTGCGAGCATACGGAGCTTGCATTTACCTTCGTGCGGTGTCAGCCAGTGGAGAGATATCTGTCCAGCTCCTCACCTCAAAATCAAAGGTCGCTCCCATTGGCAGTAGCAAGAAACAGAAGCAATTTAGCCTTCCTCGGCTTTCTCCGGTGCTTTGCTGCTCAGTCACCTTTTCCAGAAGGTCCAGCAAAGTTTGAAGATCGATCTTAAATGTTTCTACTGGGTCGATTCCACTATTGTGCTACACTGGTTGGCCGGAAATCCAACGCGCTGGAAAACTTTTGTAGCGAACAGAGTCTCCGAAATTCAACATCTTACCAAGCACGGAGTAGGGGACACGTTGCTGGACTGGAAACCCCCGCCGATATAATTTCTCGTGGGATGCTGCCCACTTAACTAAAATAAACTGACCTCTGGTGGCATGGCTCAACCTGGCTCCAACAAACGCCTACATAAGGCTTGCTTCATTTAGAATTGGATATTTGTGGCGCTCCTGGTGAACGGATTTGAAAGTTCTTAGCGCCCACTTGTCGGGAATTTTGTCAGCTTCACGTGTGTATTTTTGACATTCCGCAAATCGACTGTACTTTGTAAACAAGTGGAAGCCGAAAGAAGGGAAAAAATTGTGCACAGTTATTTGGAAAATCCATTGTGGTCTGCATCTAGGCTAGCTAAACAGCTGAAATTGCCCAGAAATACCGTATGGTGCGTTATCAAACGGTATAAGGAAACATTGACGACGATTCGGAAGCCTCAAGCCAATCGTCGGAGTGGAACTGTCGACCGGAAACTGCGTGGTAAGATTTTGAAGACGATTAAGAGGAATCCCAATCTGTCGGACCGTGATTTGGCCAGAAAATTCGGTGCTGCCCATAGTATCGTGAGGAGAACTCGACTCCGGGAAGGAATCAAGTCGTATCGAGCTAGCAAACAGCCAAATCGGACCATAAAACAGAATAGTGTGGCCAAAATCCGTGCTCGGAAGCTATACGACCAGGTGCTGACCAAGTTCGACGGGTGTCTTCTGATGGACGATGAAACCTATGTCAAGGCTGACTTCGGGCAAATCCCAGGTCAAAAATTTTACTTGGCAACGGCTCGGGGGGATGTTCCAGCCAAATTTAAATTTATTTTTGCCGACAAATTTGCACGAAAATTCATGATTTGGCAGGGCATTTGCAGTTGTGGTAAAAAAACGAAAGTTTTCGTTACAAATAAGACAATGAGTGGCGAACCAGCCCAGGAGGCTGAAAGCCACGATAATAAAGATATTAAAAAAAAAAAGACAATGACGTCGGAACTATACCAAAAAGAGTGTCTCCAAAAACGAATTTTGCCGTTCATTCGATCCCACGACCATCCCGTAATGTTTTGGCCAGATTTGGCAATCTGTCATTACAGCAAAGTCGTTCAAGAATGGTATGCAGAGAAAGGGGTCCAGGTTGTTCCGAAAAACCTTAACCCACCCAACTGCCCCCAGTTCCGCCCTATTGAGAAATACTGGGCAATCATGAAGAGGAGACTCAAGGCAAAGGGAAAGGTTGTCAAAGACATCAATCAGATGAAGACCTGGTGGAATAAGATAGCTAAAACGATGGACGAAGAAGGTGTGCGCCGCCTAACGAGCCGTGTTACAGGAAAAATTCGAGAATTCCTTCGAAACCGTGACGAATAATTTTATCCCTATTTTTTCTTAAAAGTATGAAGAAAACGCTACATTTGTATAAAAAAAGACATTGAATTCAATAATAAATAACTGAAATACAGGCAATACAGGTTTTTGTTCCAATTCTATCTGAAGCAAGCTTTATACGAACATCCGACGAAGAGTTTCTGGCCGGAGATCTAGATGAGCGATCGATCGCACTTCCGGTGCAATGTCAGCCTGCTAATCCTATCATCGGTCTTCGATCTTAATTTCCGGCATTAGTCCGTTGGGTGGCCCTTTTGCAAAGATTTATTCACAATAGCAGGCCTGTCAACCGGCAGCATAAGATCAGCGGTTTCATCTAAGTATCAGAGCTCCATGCAGCAACAATCACTTGCGTTCGTTTAGCCCAAGCCGAATCGTTTCAAGAAGACATCCGAGCTCTTAAGGCAAACAAAAAAGTCAAACCGAGCTCGAAATTGAAAAATCTTCGTCCGATCATCATCGATGGCATCCTGCGTATCGGTGGTAGGCTTCGAAACGCACCTGTTTCTTAAGACAGAAAAAATCCGATTATCCTCGCCGCACATCATCCGTTAACAGAACTCATTATGACCTCCTATCATCAAAGGCTGTTGCACGCTGGCCCACAGCTGATGATCGCGAGTGTACGTGAGAAATTTTGACCCCTACGAATACGCAATCTGGCGCAAAAAGTAGTTCACAATTGCTTAAAATGCTTTCGCTGTAAATCCAGTGTAGCTGACCAGATTATGGGCGATTTACCGTCGGAACGCGTGACTCCATCCTTCCCGTTCCTCAACACCGGCGTTGATTTGTGCGGAACGCTCTTCTACCGTTACCCTATAAAAAAATCGAACCCAGTCAAATGCTAAGTTGCAATTTTTGTATGCCTAGCAACGAAGGCGATACACGTCGAACTTGTAGCCGACCTTACGACAGCGGCATTCATTGATGCTCTGAAGCGCTTCGTGGCTCGCCGTGGTAGACCACCGGTGATTGAATGTGACAATGCCAGAAACTTTCTTGGAGCTTCACGAACTTTGTCTGAACTCAAGGAGCAATCCATTTCACAGCAACACAAGCACGCCATCACTGCAATTTATCCCTCCTCGCTCGCCCAATTTCGGCGGACTTTGGGAAGCCGCGGTAAAATCGTTTAAGAAGCACTTCAAATCAACCATCGGGACAGCTGTGCTTCTCAAAGATGACTTCGAAACAATTCTGGCCCAGATTGAAAGCTGCTTGAACTCCCGACCTTTGACGCAACTATCTTCCGACCCTGAAGACCTGGAACTCTGGGTCTCTTTTTGAGTCACCGACCTCTGATCTCCATCCCAGAGCCTTCGTATGAGGAGCTACCTACGAATCGCTTGGACCTTTACCAGCAAATGCAAGAATTCGTCCGACGCATCTGGAAGCGTTGGAGCACCGACTATCTCTCTGGACTTCACCCCTGTAACAGCATGCTACGCGCTACGGCGCTTTGTTTTGTCCCGTCTACTAACATCTGGGCAATGCGTTCTCGACCAACAATGATATCAACGATCTCTTAGAATGCTTTCTCTGGCTGGTTGACCATCCGATGATGACTGCATCCAATAATCGGCTACTGACAGCCACCCACGTGATACTTCCGAGGGAATACTCCATTCGAAGCTGCCACATAATCCGTTCCGAAGTCCTGTCCCGAGGTTTACTGAAATATCATTCTACAACGTTTGAGGTCACCAAACCGTTGAGAACCCGCGTCTGTGATGAAACCGTTCACGTATTCAGCCGTCCAAGACGTTAAATTGGCAATCCGCCATTCGAAGAGAATCTGAAGCCCAGTAGATTAAAAGGTCGCTGAATGTGTGTCCATCATGAACAGACCGAAGAAGCACGTGTTACGAACATTTATATTTATGAAGTTATTAAAAATACCGACTGATCCACCGAGTAGTTAGAAGAATAGGGTTTGTTTGAAAAGTGAACTTTCCAACGGTGGCCGGCTATGTTAGATATTAAATCTTAAAATCGTAACCACCCTAGTGTGGTACTAGATTAGGCAAAAATAGTCATCTCACTCAATCGTATATCAATGGACCAGATTTCTTTATCATCGTACCGAAACGATCGCACGAGCGATAGTAGGTAGATTTTTGAACCTCTTTCGTCGGATCATGAGCATCCTATATAACTAGTATACAAGAGCCGGATCGTCAGTTGAAAATAAACCTCTAAAGCCATCACCTACATCCCGACTTATACAGCAATAAAACAATCCTAATACCGAGACCGGACCAAATTAGTTTTTCGTTTTCCAACAGCAACTTTTTTTTTCTATGAGGGAAATTTTCATACGATCGTCCTATGAACTTCTTTCCATTAGAGGATGGTATGAAATTTGCAATAATATCTTGTGGAAAATTTCCATACGATATTCGATTGAATTCCTCTCGATTTGTTCGCTCAGTTTAATCATTTAATACGATTTCGTATGGAATGAGTCTTGGACCCTTGCTTTGTGGTTCATAGTTCCGATTGTATGAACATCCTACGGATAATTTCCTGAGTGCACTAGTATATATCTACACTTGAAATCAGACTTGAAATGAAAGCTTAAGGCGTACAAGAACAACGTCGTGTGAATCAAAATCCATTCATAAGTCAGCCTTATGAAATTCCACAGCATCGTTCATAAGTTGAACCTTATGAAATTCTTAAGATTAAAGGGTGTATTCGATAAAAATGGCACACAGAAAATCTTCTGTAACTTTTGAATCGTATGAGTAAAAAACCTAGAAATTTGAGTAGATCTTATCTATAGTGTATTATTTACATCTGCCAAGTTTCATAGTTATACATTCAGTAGTTCCAGTCATGTCGTCGAAACAAGAAATTGTCCGTGAGAAAATTTTGTGCACTCACAATCAAAATCCAGGGGCGTCCCACCGGTGGATTGCTAAAAGGCTTGGAATTGCAAATACAACTGTGTCTCGTGTAATAAGAACCTTCAAGGAGCGTCTGAGTGTCCAAAGGAAGGAAGGGAGTGGTCGTAAAAGTGGTCCAATGGACAGTAAAATGGCCAGGAAAGTCGTACAACAATTCAAGAACCGTCCAAACATGTCAATTCGAGATGTCGCTAAAAAGTCTAAGGTGTCAGTCGGTTTTGTGCAGAAAACCATGAAGCGTGCTGGGTTACATGTTTACAAAGTGCAAAAAGCCCCAAACCGGAATGAAAAACAAAACATCACTGCGAAAACCCGCGCCCGGAAACTTTACACGAAGCTGCTCACCAAATCCGGTTGCATCGTGATGGATGACGAAACATACGTCAAGGCCGACTTCCGTCAACTTCCTCGGCAAGAATATTTCGTTGCCAAGTCGAAGTTCGATGTTCCGGAGGATGTTCGAAAGAAGAAACTATCGAAATTTGCAAAGAAGTTTCTAATCTGGCAGGCAATTTGCGGATGTGGTGAAATAAGTGCTCCCTTCATCACTTCCGGAACAATAAACGGTGCGATTTACACGGAAGAGTGCCTTAAGAAGCGTCTCTTGCCATTCATTAAGAAGCACAAAGGATCAACTCTGTTTTGGCCTGATCTAGCATCCTGCCACTACGCTCGAAACGTATTGGAGTGGTACCGAGCCAACGGAGTCAATTTTGTGCCAAAGGATATGAACCCACCAAATTCACCGGAACTTCGTCCAATTGAAAAATGGGCAATTATGAAAACGGAACTTCGCAAACATCCCAAAACTATAAAAACAGAGCTAGAATTGAAGAAAATTTGGGTAAAAACAACAAAAACACTGGGAAAATCGGTTGTACAAAATTTGATGGGTGGAGTGAAAAGGAAGGTGCGGGCATTCGGGATGGGAGACGAAATTGAATACAATAAATGTTGTAAATCAAAACTCATTAGTAGTTCTTCATTACCTGAAAATTTCAAGAAAATCCGATAATCAGTTTAATTTTGATGAGTATATATGTGTGTGCCATTTTTATCGAATACACCCTTTATTAAC
>JAHHFK020005612.1:0-23850 GCA_024533555.2 Aedes koreicus | reverse complement strand
AATCCCCAGCCTCGAGTTTTTGTCAGTACGTCCCGCAAAAAAGTTCCGGAAGAGAAAGATGGACAAATTCGTGAAGAAGTACCTGTTGTGGCAGGCGATCTGCGTGTGCGGACGGTACAGCAAGCCGTTTGTTACAACCGGCACCACAAACGGGCAGATTTATCGAGAGGAATGCTTGCAGAAGCGCTTGTTGCCCTTCCTCCGCTCTCACCGTGGTCCCACGCTGTTCTGGCCGGATCTCGCTTCGTGCCATTACGCCAAGCCTGTAATGGATTGGTACGAAGCGAAGGGTGTTAATGTGGTCCCGAAGGAGGCGAACCCGCCAAATACACCAGAACTTCGTCCGATCGAAAAGTTTTGGGCGATAATGAAGAAGAAGTTGAAGAAAAGCGGAAAAACATTCAAAACCGATGAAGCTTTGAAGAAAAACTTGGAGAAATTGTGTAAGGAAGATGGACAAAGCCTCGCCCAAGATCTCATGAGCAGTGTTAAGAGAAATGTACGAGCATTCAGCTTGGGGGAGGAAATTCAATAAATAAAATATGCCAAAACATAGCTAATATATAGTTATTTCATCACTGAAAATTTGAGAAGTATCCGATTTAAAATGATTTTTTGGTGATCATTTTTGTGTGTCTCATTTGTTCCGAGTCCAGTCTTTATTTGTTGACATTATGTTGCGTTCTCATTACGTTGCGCATGTGGCTCAAAAACGCATTTTGAAAACCTTAAGTATCAGAAAGCTTCATTGAAACAAGAGTGTACCTTATTTGTTATGTTGCACTGGAGGTCAAAATTACTCCATAATAAACATCACATACACTGGAAAATATAAAGTATGCAACGTCATGATAAAGTTTACTTAGCTGCAAGTTTACAAAGACAAACAGGTCTCGACTAACTCCAATGTTTATTTTGAATCGTCTTGGCAAACCATTTCAGCAACGCCAATGAAATATCTAGTACATCGTATACGTGAAATACACTCTGCTGTAACAAAATATGCTTTTTGTTACTGCAGATTTACTAAAATGAAACATGAAAACATAGTATTCAATATTAAAGATGTTTTGCGTGCTACTTGGGTACATTATCTGTTCCAGACGCCAGTGTGTGCAAGGGCTCTGGTGGTGGATTCAGTGCTGGTAATTTGACCTTACCACTTGCACAACACAATCCGTTTGATTCCTTCGGAAACTTTAACGCCTTGCAGTATGGACAGACAACAATAATCGATCCAAATGGCCACCGATGAGTCGGTAGCATAATCTTTTGCTGAATCGTAGCGGAATGCCAAGCGATCAAAAGCATTGGCCGATCGCCTGCTCTCTGGACGGTTCAAATTTTGTTGCTCTCTTGCGTCGGTTGAACGATGTTCTTCTATTCTCAATCGTTCTACCTCATTTTGCGATACGTGCACGGCCAGCCATTCAAACTCAGTTTTGAGTCGTTTTTGACTCACTTTCGTCAAAAGTGGAGTCACTCAAATTTGAGTAAATGTAACTGGGATTGACAAGTCGACAAATCGAAAACATCCATCTGACTTGAGTCGATGTTTTTGAATTGTCGGCTTGTCAATACCAGTTACATTTACTCAAATTTGAGTGACTCCACTAATGACGAAAGTGTGTCAAAAACGACTCAAAATTGAGTTGATATGGCTGGCCGTGTGGGTGATTGACGTGCTTCCTTGCGTTGGGCCATTTTGATTCTCTCGTTGTTGGTTGGCTCGAATTTGCCTTTGTAAATTCGCATTACGGGTACGACGACCGATGTTAGTACGTTTCACTTTTGGCATGGCTCGTTCTTAATTCGAATAATAAAAATTAACATTGAAGCACAGTTGATGAATGAATTTCAAAGAAAGGGTATATTTTACTATATACTAACCGATTTTGGCGATTCTGATGTATTCAATCACAACCAAGATAAAATGCGGACAACTGAAAAATACATCACCTTATTGATTGTGTTTAATGTTAATTCTATAATTTAAACTTACCATTTCCTGCAATTCTGTGTCAATCTGTCCACAAAGATCGCCACCTGATTCAACGAAAACAGTTGAAAATAACTTCATTTGCTAATTGATCCTCAGCCACCATATGTCAAAAACTGTAGCACCGCACTCTAGATCCATTTCGGTGAGATCGTGTTAGATTTCTTCACAACTCACCAGCAATTTGTGATTTTCACAGTTTTGTAACTGTTACAGTGGATTTTTCCGACTTTTGCTCTGCGTAAACACAGCGGTATCCAAGACGAATACAACAAAGCAAAAATCTTGCCAAACGGTCTTTCCGCTCGCGAGTTAAATCGTGACAAAGGAAACCCCAACTCATTTTTATTTATGTAGATAGATTGTACAATAATACCCCACACAACATCACCGGTAAGGCTCTAAGCGAGCTTTTGCAAAATCGGAAACTACGGACCAAACTACCTTGTGTTCACGATCTAGAAACGATTGATCCCAGTACTGATTTCATAGATCAGGACTATGAGAAGAAAATTATTGGAAAACAACGGGAGAATGTTATAAGAGCGAAAACAAGTAGTCTCTCGGTTGGAGACACAGTCCTCATGAGGAATATTTGTCCGATGAACAAGTTGTCTACAAATTTCCATAAGGAGAAATTCACTGTTATAGACAGACAAGGTTCAAACGTAACTGTTCAATCCAAGTGTGACGACCCCTCGGTCGGCGCGTCTCACCAAGGTGAGAACGATGGGCACGTTCACACATGATCGACAAACTGTAATTTGAGCAAGACTGGCTCTCGGTCGTTTTCTGACTCTCCAATACATTGTCGTCGAGGTGGAAGAAAACAACAACAACACAAAAACCCTGAGAACAAATATTTCTGGTGAAAGCATTATTATTAATAAAAGATAATAAAAAACAAATTACTTTTATTATCAAAAAAAAAACAACAATAAATCATCTTTCTAATCAACAACCCCCATCACCATTCCAACCTTTAATTTCGCAGGTAAAAAACAACGCCCCCCCCCCCCAACACCCCCATATACCTTTATTAATACCAAACAAAAAAAAAAAAAAAAAAAAAAAAAAAATATTAAACGAAATTTTTAAATTGTCGACGTTGGCCCAACGTCAACAATTTAAAAATTTCGTTTATCGTGCAACTTGGAGATCCGGAAGTTACGGGATGCCACGAAGAAATGAGAAGCAAAAGGGAGATGCTATTCCTATCGATTTCACCGATTCTCGTAACGATCAGCACTGCAATATATGCAACGATTCGGACAACAGTCGCATGGTCCAGTGTGACAAGTGCGACGACTGGTTCCACTTCGCATGCGTGGGTGTCACCGCGGAGGTTGAGCACCACGATTTCCATTGTTCGTCTTGTAAAGCAGCTCAAGGAGGAGTCCAAAGAAAGCGTAAGCCATCGACAAAAACCTCGTCAAATGCCGCTCCTGTAAGTACGAATAATAATGTTCAGGGAATCACTCCGCAACCCACACAATCGATCCAATCAGAGGAGCCTTCCGATGCAGCATTGCTGGATGCATCCGTGTATCTCGTCTGGCCGACCGCGAGTAGTAATAACAATTCATCGATTGCCCACACTATCCCAACCACACAAATAGCCTTCGCAAGTCACGATCTACCTTCCACGTACGCCCCCATAGTTAGTCATGTTTCCTTCGAACCATTAAGTGCCGCCATTCAATCAAATAAGACGGTACTGCCAAGATCGTTTGAACAGTTCACCCATGTCTCAAAACCAAGCCAATTATTACCCTTCGCGATGCCATTAGCCACTCTGTCAAAGCCTTCATGTACGATTCTATCGCCGAATATATGCGCGTCGAATTATTATCCGGGAGTGTTTGCACAAGCTCAGTGTTTCACAGTACCTGCTAGAGATAATCAAACGATTCCATCCCTGCAGTACAGCACGCCTCTATCGCCAAGAAACGTGCCAATCACCAGTCTAGCTGAAAGGACAACTCAGAACACATCAGGTCGAGGGGAAGTTGCCAGTCACCGCTCCGGAGCAAGTTCTAGAATGTCAAGGAAGGAGAAAAGGCTGCAGTTGGAGTTGGAAATCCTCGACGAAGAGAGGAAGCTGCAGGAAGAAGAACAAGCACAGAAACGAGAGTACCTTCAGAAAAAACACAAACTTTTGAGGAAGATAGCATTAGACTCATCAGAGGAAGACGATGGTGAAGGATACGAAGAAGAAGTTCAAGTCGTTAATAGCAGAGTGAACCAGTGGATTCAAGGAATACCCCCAGCAGATCCATACCAGTCGCATGAAGCCCAGGTACGCCCTCGTAATGATAAAGCTTTACACCAACCAACAGCACATCCACCTCAGTTGCTACCTCCTCCCATAGTGCAACAACATCAACTGCCGCCTCAACCCACTGCGTCGCGGAATCACCCGCCACCTCAATCCACGATGCATCAAACTCAATTTTTCAACCATCCAGTTCCTGAATTGGCACAACTGAGAATAGGTGAACATACACAGCTTCTTTCGCGAATTGAGAACACGAGAGTAAATGATGGTGGTTTCATCCCAGCTCAGCGTTCAACCCCTAGGCAAACAGCATTGGTGGAAGATGATGGAAACAACTTGTCCCGAAGTCAAGTAGCCGCTCGCCAAGCAGTATCTCGAGAACTACCGTCGTTCAGTGGTACCCCCGAGGAGTAGCCATTGTTTTATTCAACTTACATCACTACGACCAACATGTGTGGCTACACTCCAGAGGAAAACCTTGTACGCCTGCAAAAGAGCTTGAAGGGGAAGGCATACGAGGCAGTTAAGTGCAGATTAATGCATCCGACAAACGTGTCGGGAATTATTTCTACTTTAAAGATGCTCTACGGGAATCCCGATGTGATCGTTCACAATCTTATTGCGAAAATCAAAACCACCCCACCTCCGAAGTTTGATAGGTTGGACACAGTTATTGAGTTCTCTGTGGCAGTCCAAAACTTATGCGCAACGATAGAAGCCTGTCAGCTGCACGAATACACATACAACGTTGTGCTTCTGCGTGAGCTCGTCGATAAACTTCCTTCATCGATCAAAGTCGACTGGGCAAAATATCGGCGAAATATACCATGCGTAAACCTTACCACCTTCTCGACATGGTTATACGATTTTGCGGAGACAGTGTGTCCGATTGTTTCGTTACCAAGTGTTGAATCAAAGGCACCCCGTGGGAAAAAGGATCCAGCCTACCTCAATGCACACACAGAAGAAGCGGAGGAGAGCCAGAGGACAAGGACGAATCAGGCCCTCAAGTCTGCTCCATTAAATCCGCCACCGAAAAGCTGCGTGGTGTGTAAAAGTAGCTGTCCTAGCGTGGACAAGTGCGCGCGGTTTGCGGAACTTGGATACAACTCTCGATGGGCGACTGTAAAGGAATTTGGGCTGTGTAGGAAATGCCTAAAGAAGCACAAGGCGTCGTGCAAATCTCAACAAGTTTGTGGAAAGAACGGTTGTCAATTTAAACATCATCAACTTCTCCACAATAATCAACGAGACAACGCCACGTCCACAGTTGCGCCACGTTACGCCCATACACCGACAGGTGCTGAGCGGAATACAACAGAACGAGAAGTCAATACGCATCTTAAATCGACAAACAAGATGCTCTTTCGAGTCGTGCCTGTCATTCTGTATGGACCCGAGAGAACCGTGAAAACCCATGCATTCTTGGATGACGGATCATCACTTACGTTGATGGATGCCACCCTCGCTTTAGAGCTGAATCTAAGTGGAAAATTGGAACCGCTATGTTTACGATGGACAAGCAATAAGAGCCGTATGGAGAACGATTCCCTGCGGTTAAACGTTGAGATTTCCGGTACAGGAGAGAATCACAAGAAGTACCGTCTCCAAGAGGTACATACAGTCTCCAATCTCGACCTATTTCACCAGTCCGTCAACATGAAAGAGCTAGCCGACCAGTATCCGTACTTGCGAGGTATTCCGGTTGAATCGTATCAGGATGCTCAGCCCCGCATTCTCATCGGCATCGATAATGCAAACTTGACGCTACCGTTGAAAGGAAGGGAAGGAAATTCATCTCAGCCAATCGTAACGAAAACAAGATTGGGCTGGATCATACACGATGGTACACACACTTAGAAAATTTTACAGTATTCGGTCATTTTTTACCGAACTTTCAACAGCTGAACGTTCGGTAATCCAATTTAACGGATTTCGGTAAAATTGGACAAGTTCCGGTAATGTTTTTACCGGAATAATATAATAAAAAAAATATTAAATTAATTTACAGAACTTAAAGTTTTGGAATGTTGGGTAAAAAAATACCGAATACTGTAAAATTTTCTAAGTGTGCAGAATCAAGTGCAGAGCTCGTTGGGTATCACAGTCTTCAAAAGTTTCCTTGTGCTGAGACGAACGACGCAGCTCTCCAGAATGCGGTGAGCGACTATTTCTCGGTCGACAGCATAGGAATTGCCAAACCTAAACACTCTCTTGTATCAACCGCAGACCAACGGGCTGAAGACATCCTCAAGACTATCCAACAAACCGAAAGCGGACACTACGTTTCCAGATTGCTCTGGAAATACGACAATATTCAGCTTCCGAACAGTAAGCCCATGGCTCTACAACGATTGCGCTGCCTGGAATCCCGTCTGAACAAGGACCCTAACCAGGCGGTAGTACTCCAAACAAAAATCAGCGAGTATCTTGCGAAGGGCTACATCCGGAAGCTTTCGGAGGAGGAGTTGAAGGAAACGCCGAAGCGAGTGTGGTATCTACCGATCTTCCCTGTCTTCAACCCGAACAAACCGGGTAAGGTGCGCATCGTTTGGGATGCCGCAGCTAAAACCAACGGTGTGTCACTAAATTCGATGCTGTTGACTGGTTCCGATCAGCTGACGTCTCTGTTGTCTGTACTCATCCAATTTCGGGAGAACAAGGTCGGAATTTGTGGTGACATACGGGAGATGTTCCACCAGATTTGGATGTCGAGGGAAGATCAAAACTGTCTACGCTTTCTATGGAAGGAGAATCCGACAGATGCAGCACCAAGTACCATCGTAATGCAGGTCATGACGTTTGGGGCATGTTGTTCACCAAGCTGCGCCCAATACGTCAAAAATGTGAACGCCGAGAAACACGCAGGACAGTACCCGGCAGCAGCCAAAGCAATTTTTCAGCACCACTACGTGGACGATATGCTAGTGAGTGCGGAAACGGAGGAAGAAGCGATTCAGCTAGCTCAGGATGTTCGTCATGTACACGCTCAAGCCGGATTTGAGATGCGCAACTGGATCTCGAACTCTCCAGCAGTTTTAGCCGCCTTGCAGGAGGAACGGATCGACGAAAAGAGCCTGAATCTGGGATCGGAACTAGCCACAGAGAAAGTTCTTGGCATGTGGTGGTGCACAGCAACGGACACACTTACGTTCAAGCTATCGCCGAAACACGACGCAGATCTGTTATCGGGAAAACGGCGACCAAATAAGAGAGAAATGTTACGGACACTGATGGCCATCTTTGACCCTCTGGGGCTACTCTCAAATCTGTTGATCTTCCTCAAGATTTTACTTCAAGAGATTTGGCGCTCGGGTATTGGTTGGGATGATGAGATTCCAGAAAATCTTAACGAAAAATGGGAAAAGTGGTTGAAGGTTCTTCCGTCGGTACAGGACGTCCGTGTACCGAGATGCTATCGGCTCCTCACAACGAGAGAGTCAAAAATTAATAGCCAGTTACACACCTTCGTCGACGCCAGCGAGAATGGTTACGCAGCTGTGGTGTATCGCGGCGAAGTCACGGGTGGCCCCACTCAAGTTTCTTTCTATCCCGAGACTGGAACTGCAAGCCGCAGTCATAAGAGCACGACTAGCAAACATGGTAACCAGCAGCCTATCATTTCAAGTGGTCGAGAGATACTTCTGGACTGATTCTCGTAACGTGCTGTGCTGTATTCGTTCCGACCATCGTCGATATTCGCAGTTCGTGGCCTTCCGTGTAAGTGATATCTTGGAGACCAGTGAAATTGCAAACTGGAGATGGGTCGGCACCAAAGACAATGTTGCGGATGAAGCAACCAAATGGCAACGCCTGCCAGATCTCGAAGCTGAAAGTCGTTGGTACAAGGGACCGAAGTTCATATGGGAAGCGTACGACTGCTGGCCTGTCGAGCCATTCACAACCAGTTCTACTAAGGAGGAGATACGTCCGCACTTGCTCCACCATAGAACAGCCATGACATCGTGTATCAACGTAGAGAATTTCAACAGCTGGAAAAAGTTGGTCCGTACGGTAGCCTTTGTGTTCCGTTACTTGAGCAACAGTCGGAACAAGGTCACGGAAATCCAGCGTGATGTCGGCCCTTTATCCAGCAAGAACCTACAACAAGCGTCAAACTACCTCTTCAGGGAAGCGGAACGTCAAGCATTTCCGGAAGAAGTAAGCATCCTCTCTAATCGGAAGGCCACAACGAAGGCAGTCCCCAAGCAGAGCACTATCTACACGATGAACCCGTTCCTAGACGAGCATCAAGTGATGCGAATGCGTGGAAGAATTAGCAGATGCGAGTATGCCACGATGGATGCGCAAAATCCTATCATTTTGCCTAAAGACCACTATATTACAAAGTTAATTGCACGGTATTACCACGAGCGCGGCGGCATTCAGCAGACCATTCACTTACGTGGGGGTGGACTATTTTGGGCCGCTCATGGTAGTGGTAGGGCGAAGATCGGAAAAAAGGTGGGGAGTACTAGTGACATGCTTGACGACAAGAGCTGTATACATAGAGGTTGTGCATACACTCAGTGCAGACTCTTGTATTATGGCGATAAGGAACTTCATGGTACGACGTGGCGTCCCGAACCAAATATTCACCGATCGTGGGACGAATTTCGTGGCTGCAAGCAAGGAACTCAAAACGGCCTTGGAAAAGTTGGATCAGGAAAAGATTGTTCGGGCCATTGTCAATTCTAACACCGAATGGTGCTTCCTCCCTCCAGCGTCTCCCCAGATGGGCGGTTCGTGGGAAAGGCTAATCCAAACCGTAAAGCGCAACCTTCAACAGATAGAACCACGATGTCTCCTCAGCGACGAAGTTCTCCGTAATTTGCTGATCGAGATTGAGGGCATCATCAACTCACGCCCGCTTACACACGTGCCTGCAGAAGATCCAGAGGCTCCTGTGCTCACACCGAACCACTTTATTCTGGGTTCATCCAGTGGGCTTAAACCCGCAACGCTGCTCGACGATAGCGCGGTGGCATTGAGGCGTTCGTGGCGTACTTCGCAAGTGGAAGCAAACATCTTTTGGCGGCGCTGGGTTCGCGATTACCTGCCGGACATCACACGGCGTACCAAATGGTTTAGCGACGTCAAGGCGATCGAGGTGGGAGATATTGCGGTCATTGTAGATCCAGGACATCCGCGGAACTGCTGGCCCAAGGGTCGGATCATCTCCGTGAACAAAAGAAGAGATGGGTTGGTAAGATCTGCAACGGTACAAACAATGTCGGGCATCTACGAGCGTCCGGCGACGAAGCTTGCTATCCTGGAGGTTCGACGCGATGAGCAGGTAAGCCAGGGATCTGGCGTACCCGGGGGGGATTGTGACGACCCCTCGGTCGGCGCGTCTCACCAAGGTGAGAACGATGGGCACGTTCACACATGATCGACAAACTGTCATTTGAGCAAGACCGGCTCTCGGTCGTTTTCTGACTCTCCAATACATTGTCGTCGAGGTGGAAGAAAACAACAACAACACAAAAACCCTGAGAACAAATATTTCTGGTGCAAACAATTGAAGTGCAGTGCGTGAATAGTTATTTCAATAGTTAGAAGATAGTGAAAAACTTACGTTTGTGATTATCTAAAAGATAACATTTAAACATCTTTTTACGAATCAACCGACTGAATCGGGTTAGCCAGTTTAATTTCGCGGTTAGAAAGATACTGCAGCCAAGCCGAAGCACATCGATATACGTTTTTAGTAGCGAAACAAGAAAAGAAGAATAGAGAGGAGTAAAATATTAAACGAAATTTTTAAATTGTTGACGTTGGCCCAACGTCAACACCAAGGATAATGGGAAAACTTATGACCGTAACACATCACATTTTAAAGCTATCGCTGATCCCTCACCAGGTGAAATTGATGAGCAGAATTCAGATTACCATCCCACACTGACACCCGCTAGAGACTCAGAAGTTGAGGAGGAGTCTTTAGACCCCAGAAGCGTTGTTCCAGAGTTGACTGTTGGTACAACTGAGAGACTGCCACGTACAAGTCCAGCAAGGCGTTCAGGGAGAACACAAAAGCCAAAGGTGATATACAGCCCATAAAGATAAGTATCCTCACTTGCTATATATACATGTATATGTATATCTTTGAAATATGAATACATTTATATAACATTTGATAACTGAATAAATTATAAAATAAAACAAATATCTTGAGTGAAAGGGGGATGTGGTAGTGTGATTCATATGTCGGGCTCCGTTCATTCAAAGTTCAGAAAGCTCCAAACCGCAATGAAAAACAAAATACACGTGCGCGTAAGCTGTACACACAAATGTTGACGAAACCACAATGCTGCATCATGGACGATGAAACACACGTAAAAACGGACTTTAAACAAATTCCTGGCAATAAGTATGTGACTGCGAAAGACAAGTTCGATGTTCCAGAGTCTCTCAGGAAACAGCTAGTGTCACTACAGAACAGGAAATGTTGAAGTCATGGTTGAAAGCGGAAAAAAATGTCGGTTCAAGCGTTGTACAAAATCTTATGCGAGGTATTAAGAAGAAAGTACAGTGAAATAAAAATACCTGCACCATGATTGTACATTGTATTTTATTCCCTGAATATTTCATGACAATCGGTTGAGAGACTTGTTTTGAGGACGAGTTTAAAGTGATGCAATTTAACTGTGGACACCCTTTAGTAAATAAGATTGCTGATCACGAAGTTTTCAATATTAGATATTACATCTACGTGCTCTCGCGAGGTTCGGCATTAGATGGCATTGTCTAGGATGCAAGTCGGACTGTCGTGGACTTGAAAAAAGCTTCTGCTTGTTTTAAGAACTCTGAAGTCACTCGTGGGCTTTTACTATACTGGATGTATATCAACTACATTCAGCATCGTTGCAAGAATTTTTTTTTCTGGTGCGTTTGTATGTACAGAATGGATGTAATTGTACAAACTGCAAAAGAGCACGGTCGATCATTGCGAGAACAACGCTCGTTGCAGCAAGTGTGCCAGACAAAGGATTCTGCCACACAAGCTGTGCAGGAATGTATTTATTTGGTGAGATCCTCATCCTCTTCAGGAGTGCCCAAGGTTCAAAAGCCAATCCGATTAAGTGCAGCGTTCTATCACTGGACGCTGCAGGCAGACTTATGCAATGTAATGTTAAGTTATGTTTTTGCCAAACATAATCAATAAGCCAAGTTTTCTCAATATAAAACGGAGTTGAATTTTTAATAAAATCTTGAAAATAATCAAAGAAATGTAATGGAAATTCAACTGCACCGAAAAAATATCATTTTTGATAAGAAACGTTTAAAAGGACAAACAATCAAACCATGTAATGATGACGATCAACAACTTCAATGTTTGTATGAGATAACAGTAGCCGATCACCAATAAAATATTTTACGGTCAAATTTCCGGAATTTCTGGACGTGAGTCATCTTGGCATCGAAAGATTTGTTAATAGTTTTGAAAATTCGAAACTTGCGTTTTTACTATTGCAGAATTGATAGTGTCGATGAATGCTTTCAATTTATTACTGAAAAAATGCATCTTGAACAATGAATTGTAAAATTAAGGAATGTTTCTCCAAAACAAGCTCAAGATCAAGATTTTTTTGAGTTCTACTTAACACATATTATCTGATTATTTAATTATAGACAAGACCGGAAATTAAACACCACTACGTTGCTTCATATCTGTCAAAATTAGTTAAGGAAGGTTAAAAATGATTACAAATTCCAT
This sequence comes from Aedes koreicus, assembly GCA_024533555.2. Lineage (NCBI taxonomy): Eukaryota > Metazoa > Arthropoda > Insecta > Diptera > Culicidae > Aedes > Aedes koreicus. Next base: position 11,856 of record JAHHFK020005612.1, on the reverse strand, counting down.
CAACCAACAACCAAAGAAAATATTTTCTTAAATAAAATAGATGAAACTTCCTTAAACTTCACCATGCAATCTTATTCAACATTCCAGCGACGACAATCTTCTTCAAAGTTTACTACACAGCAAACACAATTGCATCCACAAAAAAAAACATAACTAGGTCGCGTACATATGACATATCAGTACAATTGTTGGCAAAAGATTTAGGAGAAATTCCATAAACGACTCCCCCAACGGAGGCAGCCAAGATGGCTCTTTTCTATGCCATAAAACATCCACCTCCTCACGCTTTCGGCGTCGCCTACTGCTCTGCTGCTCCAGCAGAATTGATGCGAAAGCAGAGGAGCAAAGCGATCGGTAGAGAGTTGATAGCATACTCACGATGAAGATGAAAAAGCGTTTCGCAGATATGTGAAGATATTATGAAAAATGGAAAACATTGATACGGGTGTATGAACCTAGGTCCTGAGAGCTAGGTATTACTTACTAGTCCCCTCGTGGCGACAGGAAAGCTGAAAAGAAGAGCAGTCACAATAGACACACGTCACAGCCATCCCGAAAATAAGATCAGAAGATTTTTTTCATTTTCTTCGAATTGTTTGCCTTTTCCCAGGGTGAAGAAATTGCTAGGAAATATAGGGAAAATATTTACATAATATTTTTACTTGCACAATCGTTGCTTGAGTATATCTGTAGGCCTGCTTGCCGCCTACTGTTTGCCGAAGAGCCTACTTCGGTGTGCGACATCGCTCCAACGACGACGACGACGACGACGATGCTCATGGCTTCGAATGGCGATGACGACAACGACATTCGACAGCTATTGAGTTCAAATGTTGCCAATTTCGGTGAACTCGTCCTCGTCGTCGTTTCCAGGGAGGTTTGAGTCTGGATGATAGACGAAATGGGAAAGAGCTTCAAGATTTTTATATTACGTACTATAAAAGCGCTCACGTTGCTTTGAATTGCACGGGAAAGAAGTCTCGATTGCACACAGTTCATTGAGCATCTAGGAAAAGAATGATGGATGAAATGGGCTGGTCGTATTTTTACGAGCGATAAAATCGTATCGTTTATGTTTACCTGGAAGTTTGGAAGGGTAATGCCTGCAACGATTGATTGAATGATCCAGCGGCATGGCAGCAATTTACATACACCAGTAACAGCTTGTGCCATGCAAATTGGCGAGTGACACAAAGTTTTAAATAAATGAGCAAAAATGTAACCCACAAGTCAAGTTTCACCTCTCCAGAATTAGTTTCATTCTAGCAAATCGCTCATCGCTATCTGCCTCATAAACAAAGCTTATTGCAGCACGCTTTGCCCGGTTTGTCGCTTCTGGTAGCGTGGTGTGAAATGCAAATCCGCTCGAAATTGCATTCCGGTGCGCACTTTCGCACTCTTGAGAGCAGCTGAGGAGCAAAAAAACAGGAAACTGCAAACGCCTCGTTAGGGTTCGCGATTTGTCTGTCCTAGGTACAGCGTGGCTTTTTTGGCAAAACGATGCCGAGTAACAACAACGCCACTGGGCGGTCGTCGTCGGCGGTGTAACAGATGTCAACTTTCAAAACTTTCAGAGTGCGATATGACGCAACATAGAAGGCGGCGACGGCGAATGGCTCAAATTCGTTATCGAGAAGGTATGGCGCCTGCTTTGCTTGGAGCTTAGTGACAAACGGAAAAATGACTGCACTTTGTCGGTGTTCTTTTTTTTGCTGTTGAACGCATTTTTTACCATTTCCAACAGCATCTGGTCCATCGCTTGCCGGAAGCAAAAGGTGACAATAGGTAAGTTGTGCAAAACACGTTTGAAGAAGTGGCAAAAAGGACCTTGGCTTGCTAACCGAAATAACTATGCAAACGAATTTACGATGGAAAATTCAATGGACAATTGGTACAAACCTGACTCGACCCCATAAAGTGATATCAAAATATAAATTTTAAACAGCTTCAAGCTGTTACTATTTCCGGATCCCAACCCACGCTAACTGAGGGCCATTTGGTGGTGGCTGTGCTTCGGCCAGGCGAAGCATTTGAGTGGGATGTTTTTCCACTGGTCAGAAAACTACTCCGGGCTAATGTGGCCGTGCGGAATGCATCATCGTGGTAACAAGAGTAAGTTTCCATTCGACTTTTATCTGCCAAGCGTGTGTTTTTTTTTTTTCGGCTGGTCGTCCACGCTCTGAAAGGAATACGAGAAAATGTCCATCGTACAGCTGCCATGGAAACAGGACGTTTGGTCCACTAGATCTGCATCCATTGGCGTAAGTAAGGTGGGATCGGTAGGTGGAAAGGTCCCCTTGGACTGAGAGTACCTTTATTTCAGCGAATTGAAAAATCATTTGTCAGAGTAGTTTTCGTTTTTGTTTTACGCAAGAACAACAAAATTGTCCACGAATGTTATGATTTAGGATGCGATCAAAAAACCACAAGGGCGATCAAAAATGATATCTTCATAGATGTCAATTCCACCCAAAACTATAAATCTAAACTAAAATTTTGATTTCACAATCCAAAAACGTAAAAACCTCATTAAAGTTTAGCTAAAACTAACAGAATAAAAAAAAATCAAGTACCTAACAATTTTTTGGAGCATTTCTTACGTAGGCACCGAGTAACATTGCCAAAACCATCCAACTTACTTAAGTTTCATTAAAATTTTATGAAAGCCGGTAGAAATAAATTTGGGTTTACTATAGGTTTATAGATTTCATAGTTTAGTCAGGTTTATGAGAACCTACACAGCTTGTTTACAACGATCTAACAATCTTGTTTTCCCTAATTCTTATTATTCCTATAAAAGGTTTTATTTCGACTTTATGAACTCGCAAAATGCTGTTTTGAAATGCCGGTCTCATTCATATTATCTCATTATGGTCAGTTGAAAAAGCATTTTAAAACAAATTGGCATTGAGGGAAGTCAAATAGCTTAATAGTAGTCATTGTGAGCTAAATTGGCTTTTTGGCAAAACTGTGATTTTTTCCAATCGCCATATTGAGATATAAGAAATAATTGAAATGTGGAAAATAAATGCACAAAATTTTAAAAAGGAACTGTAAATCAGAGACCAATTTTGCCATTCTTAAAGATAACCTTATTGAATTCCATCAAATTTTTTTGGACATTCATGATTAATTTATCGAATGTATTTGTTTTAATTTTGTTTTGTTGTTGTAAACTCGTATAATTTCCAAGGCGCATTAATTTTCGGCTATTATCGTGCGAATATTCACCATAAAATTAAATGAAAATTAAATATGATTGAGAGCATGATACGCTGTGAAATAGTCAATTTGTTTAGGATATTTTGCCATCGAACAAAATTTCCAGTAAAGCTAGAACTTTTTCTGAGATATTAATAACAGCTAAATGAATCAGAAGAGCAGAGTACCGAACAAAGTAGAATAACGAAAACCAATCACAATACCACAGTACCAAAATGAAGTTTGACAGCTGTGACCATTTGGCCGTATGCTGGTTTTCATGGCAACCAATAGGTTTTATGAAGGTTCTCACATTTTTCACTAGAATATTTTCAAAATCCGTATGGGCTTATGAAGGTTTTATTAACTTGTTTTCACAACCGTCTATAGAGTGGGCCACGTTGTACAAATTTTGGCATTGAAGAAGCATAGAATTGGTGTTGGTAGACAAAACAATTTTGAATGTCGTTTATCAACAAAGCCAGGAGGAGTACTATACGGCTGGAATAAAACTAAAACTGTTTCTTGAAGTTTCTTCGATTTCTATTCCGTTAGGAGGTTTGATAAAAATTAAACGGTGAAATTGTAGACAATCAGTTAAACTAAATAGGGAATATACAAAATAAGAAAAATCATGAAGATTTTCCATAGAAATCAAACTTATTTCTTAATTTTCAAAATTCTTGACGCAAGAATTTTATTTTTTCATGTAAGGTAGAAGGGGTGCTGTCATACAAATGAAACTAAAATTTCTTCATAACTCTAGATCTAATAAAGCAAATGGAACCAAATTTGGCATGCGGGGATTTTAAAGGCAATAAATGTTTCTACGGTAGTTCGAGACCCCTCCTCTCTCTCTGGTAGGGGGAGGCGGGGCTCCCAAACAAATGAAACAAAAGTTTCTACATAACTCGAGAACTAATCAAGCATATGGAACTAAATTTGGCATTTGAAGGTTTTTGGAGGAGAGAAATGTTTCTATGGAAGTTTGAGACTCCTCCACCATCTGGAAGGGAGCGAGAGGGGGGGTATCCATACAAATGAAACACAAATTTCTGAATAACTCGAGAACTTATCAAGTTAATCGAACCAAATTTGGCATGTGGAGGTTTTCGAAGGGAAGAAATGTTTCTAAGGTGGTTTGGGACCCCCCCCCCCCCCCGCCTTCTGGAAGGGGAGACTCCCATAAAAATGAAACATAATTTTTAGCATAACTCGAGAGCCAATGAAGCAAATGAAACCAAATTTGGCATGTTGAGGTTTTTGGAGGCAAAAAATGTTTCAATACCCCACCCCATTTTGAAGGGGGGGGGGGGGGTACCATACAAATAAAAAGCAAATTTCTGCATAACTCAAGCACTAATCAAGTAAATGAAACCACTTGTAAACGTCACTAATATTCATTGCACTTAGACATCGGCACCTGAGAGGAAGAAACAGATACGAAACATGTTAACCTCAAAACGAGCCGATATTTGGCTGTCACTGCCTGTCAAAGCGAGTCGAGGATCAAAACAACGAAAAAAGCTTTGAAGAACTTGGGAAAACAATGCAACAAACAAAATCGATTTAGTTCCTTTTTAGCTATGACTTGAAAGGTCAATACAAGTTTTATCTTCAAAATCTGCCGCAAAGATGTGATTTCTGATATTCGCAACAGATATTGACGGATTCCTTGAACATGATGACATCGCGTAGCTGTTGTAAAGTTCCCAAATGCACATTTTCACGAAATTCCACGCGGTGCTAAACGAACAACCGCGTCTCACGAAACGTCGCAATGTAATCTCCCATAAGGATGGAGTAAACAGAGGTACACTGCGTGAAATTTTGAGCAAATGCGTCAATACGAATTTGGCGAGAAGAGATCTATGCAGGTTTTTACGAGCGCTAATGGCCGCCACAATCATGCTCAGTTTCTGGTAGGCAGCGAACGATTTGACGTTTATCTTGTTTCATTCGATCGTATACTTACTAGTCGGCACAAGCCAAATGTCAAATCCTTTGATCGCTTCCTTATAGTGAGATTTGTTGTGGAGGCCATTACAGCTCTTAAAAGCCTGGAAAAAACAGTTACGCCATTATTTTAAATTGATTCCAAAGTTCCAAAGTTGCCCACGAAATACAATCTGGTGGGTTTTCTCAGTTGCTTTAATTTTATACGGCGCATTGAAATTTTCTTAAAGATTGATAAAGCTATGTGTACTATATAGAGCTTCCTCCCAGACACGATTCAACGTTCGATAGGACTTGTATCCGCGTTGTCGCACTTATAGAATCACACCGCGCAATCAAAGTGGGCTAAAAAGCGCAACAACTAGGCTTGTTGCAAACTCGGCAGTCCAAATACCATTACCGCATCGCAAGTGCGACTTAGTATATGAGCGACAATAGAAACTGTGATGTTTTTAAAGCAGCATAGGCCCTTTTAAAAGTTTTGTTGACGTTTATATTTTTGGGTGTAGTAGTGGAGAGCGTTAAATTGTTAATATTTTTTCTTGATTGAAATCAGTACGATTAGCATATGTACACAGATGGGATTAATGTTTTTCGTTATATTATTAAAATAGATACATAGCAGTGGCAACTTTTCCGTATTAAATTGGAAGAAAATTATCAGAATCGAATGTTTTGTGTGTTGCTAAACGATTAACGGAAAGTGAACGAATAAATTGTGAATAACTTGTGTACTCAGTGTTCGGTATTCAGTGCATATTCACCTAATGCCACTGGAGGTCTGCTTATTGAGCTCAAGATAGGTTCCGCTTCCCTATAAAAGATAAGCACTAGTGATTTCATGTTTAGTAAGGTGAATCATAAGTTAATTTCTATCAAATTATTAGAGAAGAAGAAGATCAATGAAGATTTTCGCTTACGCCACTGTTAATTTTGTTTACATTTCTTCATACAAATATGGATATTTTGATAACTTAACTATAAATTGATTCGACTAGCAGCAACTGGTTCAACTGGTTTTGAACCCTTGAAACATTAGTAAATTATGAATAGCTTAATACAATTGTACTGATTCAAAACTCCCGGCAAAGAGCATCCCAAAAATACTACCTTCAATTGTTCGAGAAGTGATTGTCCTTTTCCAGATCAAGGCGACAAATTTTAAAGAAACTACAGGGTGGAAAAGGTTGCCTATCAGTTTTTTTTTTGTCTCAGTGTATCTCTTGTACATCATCCACCATTCGACGGATGACAGATTTTAAATTGTACGCGCAATCATCTACCATTTGACGGATGTAATTTGTTTTGAAAGATTGTTTATTTTGGTTACGCTATAAACATGGACGCAAAACGAGAGCTTGTAGTAGATTTATATTTTTAGAATCTTGGACCGTGTAAAATCTTGAGACGGCTTAAACACATCGATATGAACGAGAGATTTATTTTCCGTACCGTAAAAAGATACAACGGGTAAGAGTAGTGTATTGGCCATACCCTAAAGACTGTATTCGATGAAATTTGGACACACGCAATTGTTCGTAACTTTTTAGCGTGTGGGTAAACATTATTGAAATTTTAACTGAATGTATTTCATTGTGTTGTGTCAATTGTGTAATGAGTTTGGCTTCGAATGAAGAAATAGTGCGCCAACAAATTATGGGCACTCACTTCGAAAACCCAAACGCTTCTCATCGATGGATCGGAAAACAGCTCGGAATCGCACATTCAACCGTATCTCATGTGATCAAAACGTTCAAGAACCGTAAGACAACCAAGCGGAAAAATGGTAGTGGCAAAAAACGTGGCACATCAAATCCGGAGAAGGCCAGGATGGTATTGAACCAATTTAAGCGTTATCCCAACATTTCGATCAGGGATGTTGCGAAAAAGGCGAAAGTTTCAGTTTGTTTTGTGCAGAAAACAATGAAACGTTCTGGATTACATGTGTACAAGGTCCAGAAGGCACCAAACCGGAGCGATAAACAGAACTCGGTGGCCAAAACTCGTGCAAGAAAACTGTACAGGGAGTGGCTCACAAAACCGTTCTGCATTGTGATGGACGATGAGACCTACATTAAAGCCGACACCAAACAAATGCCAGGACAGGAACCGTACGTCACCACCTCTAAGTTGGCCGTTCCGGAGAGTGTACGGAAGAAGAAACTGTCGAAATTCGCCAAAAAATTCCTTGTCTGGCAAGCGATCTGCGGATGTGGCCAAATGAGTCAGCCCTTCATCACCTCTGGGACCGTCAACGGACAAATCTACAAGGACGAATGCCTCCAAAAACGACTTCTGCCCTTCTTGAGATCTCACGATGGCCCGACACTGTTGTGGCCGGATTTGGCATCTTGCCAGACTGGTACAAAGATAATAATGTTGTTTTTGTACCAAAAGACGTCAACCCTCCAAACACTCCGGAACTTCGCCCAATTGAAAAATTTTGGGCAATCATGAAGGCAAAGCTCGTTAAAACTCCAAAACTGATAGAAAATGAACTTGAACTAAAGAAAGTGTGGTTAAAAGTAAGTAAGCAAGTCGGTCCCTATCATTGCCCAAAATTTGATGAAAGGGGTCAAGGCAAAGGTTCGGGTATTTGTGTTGGGAGAAGAGGTTCAATAAACCAGTGATGTCAAAACTTATCCATTTAGTAGTATTTTATTTCCAGAAAGTTTGAAAAGAATCGGGCTCAAGGAAAATTTTTGGTGACCTATTTTGTGTGTCCAAATTTCATCGAATACAGTCTTTAAAACAAGATATTCTACATAACATCGATAAAACAGCCATAAAACCCTCATAAGTTCAAAAAGGCCATACTTAAGGAGGTTCTCAAGGTTCGCTTAAGACTTGATAGTTTTATCGGTACTGACTTGTAATGACATTTAGTTTTAGTTAGTTTAGTTTTATGATTTTCCACTTTAAGAACACTTCCAGTCCGTCACAAATATGTTTCAAAGATTCCATTTTTGGATTCGTTCTGCTGAATGGGGACTTTTTTTTTGTTTATAGTTAAGTAGAAGCTATTAAAGAAAAAAAAATATATCGATATACATATGATGTTTCTGTTCCAAAGTGGATACGTATGTAAATTTATTGTAAAATTTACCATAAACGCATGAGTTTTTTTGCCTGCAAATGATAAATTTTTCATGCGACGTTCAGTTTATTGGTGTTTTATAATATAAAAATTCGAAAATTTTAATGCGCCACGGAATTATTGCTAGAACATTGATTTATTTGACAAATAAAAAATACTTGAAAATTCAACAATTAGGTGACAAGGCTGATAAATTGTTAGATCTTGAATAAATTGTGTTTACAATCCATTTTAAGTTTCAAAATGTATTTTAAACAGCAGTAGCATTAGAAAAACGAGAGTTTTGTTGCATATATATGTAAATGACTACTACTCCGAGGGAATCCAGAATAGCCACGCTCGCCATTTTTTCAATGGCTTTATCTAAAACTACCATAAAACGCATATAAAACTAATATTTCTTGAACAAGACCAACAAGATTTTTTGAGGAAAGCGATAAGTTCATCTTCATTTTTTCTATTCTTGAAAAAGATGAGTTACGCTTGAATAAAACTTGTTTGAATTGCATAAGTCTTTCGTAAGATAGCCATAAAATCAGTAAGGAGAAGGCACATCATAAACAAAGCAAATGTGAACGTTCAAATTTAAAGTGCCTATGCATATTTGTTGTTCTTGGTCATAAGTCCAGCTTATAATTTATTGTTTATATGCATTAGCGTAAGTCGATAAGAGCCAAAAAAAACTCCAATTTGAATATGCTTGGAGAGAAGAACACTTAATAATATTGCGTCAACGGTTGAAACATCAGTTGAGCAAAAATGGATGTTTCTCTTGATCTAAACGCTTAACCTCACGTCGGAAGAAGTGCGCTTTGTAGTGAATTACTGAGAGATCCCACCACACTACTTCCGACTTTTAATTTAACGTTGATTAACCAGTTTTTACTTGCAACGAGTATAAATAATTTGTATCCTGTTGGGAGCTGAGATGCATGACTCTGGAGACTTTAACATTAACATAACATTTTACTATCGTTGTGCATTACCGTATGTTTTTAGTTTTTAATTTCTTCCACCTATGGGCGTCCATTGTGAAAGTTTGTTTATTTTTCACATAATGTTCTTTCTCAAGAGTATGTGCTCTTATTTAAAACCAAATGGTTCTATGAGCGTTTAATTGCAGCAATTCCAAGTTACATTCATCTTAGAGAAGAATATCATAAAACTTTTTCAAAGCTTTTATCAGGTTTTATGAAGGTTGCGAAATGAAGTCTTGAGAGGAGGATCAAGTATCTTATAAAATTACTTATAAGGTGAATTACACTTATAAATGATGTAGTTTTATGGAGGTTTAAACACTCTTAAAAACTTTTAATCGATTAAAACCGCCTTAACTTGGAAAATGCCCTGATAAAACCGGATGAACTGGATATTGCTTTGATAAAACTACCATAACATATGAATGAAACAAATTGAACAAGCCCATGTCTACACTCCATACGTAATTTCAAAAAAGGGTATGGAGAAAAGTCTACGAGAGTGGAGGGATGGTCTGAGATGTTCATAACTGAGTCTACGTGGTTTATGAACGGGCTTTTAGTGGTTTTATGAGCATGGTCTGGTTTAAGATATTTATTGGATCTCACATTCCTTATCACTGGTAGTCTTTGTCTTATAGGCTTGGCATATGCACCCCTCAGCTCAAAATCCTAGTTACACCTTTGGCTGGCTAACACGTGGGTGTGGTTTTGAAGAACAGCAAACAGGGTTGAAATCAGCAGGATGTGTTCAAAATTATAAAGTTATACAAAATTGTTTGAACGCCAAATGACAACAGAGGATGTCAAGTCAGATTTGCCTCAATTAACACCTTCGAGCAGTATTCATTAATTTATTGTATCGTGTAGAGGCGCTCACCAGAAAAAAATCTCTACATCTCTTCGTAACATAAACAACCACAACCAGTGCTTAAATTTGCAGCACAGTACCTTAAATAAGCTGAAAACAGAAATCAAGCAAGCACAACAATAGCAAAGGCGATCGGTAATTGAATGTGATCCTGGTTTCAACTTGGTTGGTAAACTTCGAGGAAAGGAAATTACGCGGCTCAGAGGATAAAAAACCGAACGTATGGATATCAAAGTTCACTATCATGACAGGAGCGCATATGGTCGAGAAACCTATTAAACGAACAATCAAAAAGCCTCTATTCATAATGATAGAAACGGCTCTTGCCAAAGGTAGTGCACGATGGGAAGTAACGTTGCATGTAAATGGATTGGCTAGTCTCGTGGAACAGTTCGGATGGTATGTAGGTAAGAATTTTATTCGATCAATAATTCCATCATCATTTTAGCCTACTCCGGCCCCAAAAACTCCTTCATTCAAATTTTCATAACAGTAGAGATAATTCTAATGTTTGGTTTAGATTTGCGTTTTATTTGTATGAGAACCTCTTCACCCAAAGAGGGGAGGGGTCCCGAACTACCGTAGTAACATTTTTGCCTTTTTAAACCTCGACATGCCAAATTTGGTTCCACTTGCTTGGTTAGTTCTTGAGTTATGTAGAAATTTCTGTTTCATTTGTATGAGAGCCTCCCCTTTTCAGAAGAAATATAGAAATATTTTTTGCTTCCAAAAACTCTCACATGCTCAATTTGGTTTTTTTGAGATTTTTCGTAACACGTAAGATTGATGAAATAAATCGGGTTTTCATTCACAAAATTACGAATTTTTATGAAAATCAAGATTTCCTATTTTGAAAACATGAATATCAAGATTTCCTATCAGTCAGTCAGTCAGTCAGTCAGTCAGTCAGTCAGTCAGTCAATCATTTAGTTGAAATTTTGTCTATATTTTTCAACTTAAATTCATTTTGTTTTCTTTTTCCTTTTATAGTTCTCCAAAGGTGTTTGCCTCTGTAGCATCCAGCAGTAGTCCGCTAGCATCGCTGGGCTCCATTTGCCAGCAAAGTTCTTTTCAGTCTGTGCGATATCTTGAAGAAATCGTTCTCCATGTTCATCTGAGACGGCTCCCATATTCTCTGGGAAGAAGTCCAGATGAGAATGCAAAAAGTGCAATTTAAGTGACATATTACATCCCAGTGCAGCATACGAATCAACCAGCTCTTGAACGATGTGTACATAATCCGGAGACTTTTCATTTCCAAAGAAGTGACCACAAACCTTTTGGAACGTGTTGCAACTGGGAGCACTGTACCGCAACGTCCATCAACGCTTTGCGTCACCGCGGCGAAGAAAACGTCAACGCGTCGCGTCACTGTGGCGAATGATTGTCAAAAGGACAGCAAGACAAGTGGAAAGTGAAAACTAACGACTAGGAGCGTTGTGGAAAAATATAATCCTAAGTTATTTGAGTTGATTTATTTTTTAATATTCTATATTCGCTAAATAAGTGAGTAACTGGAAATAATCTTAAACCTAGATTTATTTAAATCATTCTTTCCTAGTACATAGTTTTAGGTGAAATTTATACTTTGGATTAATGAGTTGCGGTAACACAACCTGTGACACTGAATTGTGTAAGTCCTAACCTAAATCTAAAAAAAAACTTTCTAAACGGATTCCCTAATTACAGCTTAAAGCATTCTTTAACAATAAAAAGGTGCTAAAAGAATTCAGTTGTTGGTCATTACCGTGACA
>JAHHFK020005611.1:0-32326 GCA_024533555.2 Aedes koreicus | reverse complement strand
GTTTTGAAATGCACAACATTTTCTAAAGGCGTTGGTCAAGGCCTACTTCCATTAACCTATTCGAAGGATGCTTGTATGGCTTGCGATAACGCTATCGTATGGCCGTTTAGATGCAAATGCAGAACGTACACAATCTTAACAATCTCCGCATTTTTACCTAATTTTCCCGACTGGGAAAATGAGTTAATATTAATTCGATTAATAGATATTTTTGATGTTTTTAAGGAAATTGCTTAATCAAAAATTTCGGACTTGTTTCATTTAGGCAAAATGACGGATAGTAGCCGCAAATCGGGCTTCTTGCGTATTGCGTAACTTGTTTTGGTCTCTCATTTTGCAAACGAGAACAAATAATTGATTGGCAAAGCATAAAAGCATCGAAGAAAAATAGTAAACCAAGTGGGACATTTTCGAAGGACAAAATGACGCACGAGCAGTGCGATGCATATTGTATCAAAGAACCAACGTCGTTCTGATTCAGCGAATTATCTGAGCTACCAAACTCTTTTCAGTTTGATTCACTACCAAGACACTTTTCATTTATTGAAAACCCTCGCTCCATCGTCGCATTTTCGTGCGACAGGATGACACCTTTCTTAAAGACTGTATTCGATGAAATTTGGACACACAAAATAGGTCACCAAAAATTTTCCTTGAGCCCGATTCTTTTCAAACTTTCTGGAAATAAAGTACTACTAAATGGTTAAGTTTTGACATCATTGGTTTATTGAACCTCTTCTCCCAACCCAAATGCCCGCACCTTTGCCTTGACCCCTTTCATCAAATTTTGGGCAATGATAGGACCGACTTGCTTACTTACTTTTAACCACACTTTCTTTAGTTCAAGTTCATTTTCTATCAGTTTTGGAGTTTTAACGAGCTTTGCCTTCATGATTGCCCAAAATTTTTCAATTGGGCGAAGTTCCGGAGTGTTTGGAGGGTTGACGTCTTTTGGTACAAAAACTACATTATTATCTTTGTACCAGTCTAAGACGGGCCGGGCATAGTGGCAAGATGCCAAATCCGGCCAAAACAGTGTCGGGCCATCGTGAGATCTCAAGAAGGGCAGAAGTCGTTTTTGGAGGCATTCGTCCTTGTAGATTTGTCCGTTGACGGTCCCAGAGGTGATGAAGGGCTGACTCATTTTGCCACATCCGCAGATCGCTTGCCAGACAAGGAATTTTTTGGCGAATTTCGACAGTTTCTTCTTCCGTACACTCTCCGGAACGGCCAACTTAGAGGTGGCGACGTAGTGTTCCTGTCCTGGCATTTGTTTGGTGTCAGCTTTAATGTAGGTCTCATCGTCCATCACAATGCAGAACGGTTTTGTGAGCCACTCCCTGTACAGTTTTCTTGCACGAGTTTTGGCCACCGAGTTCTGTTTATCGCTCCGGTTCGGTGCCTTCTGGACCTTGTACACATGTAATCCAGAACGTTTCATTGTTTTCTGCACAAAACAAACTGAAACTTTCGCCTTTTTCGCAACATCCCTGATCGAAATGTTGGGATAACGCTTAAATTGGTTCAATACCATCCTGGCCTTCTCCGGATTTGATGTGCCACGTTTTTTGCCACTACCATTTTTCCGCTTGGTTGTCTTACGGTCCTTGAACGTTTTGATCACATGAGATACGGTTGAATGTGCGATTCCGAGCTGTTTTCCGATCCATCGATGAGAAGCGTTTGGGTTTTCGAAGTGAGTGCCCAAAATTTGTTGGCGCACTATTTCTTCATTCGAAGCCATCACTGAAATCACTCGACCGATTTTCACGAAACTCATTACACAATTGACACAACACAATGAAATACATTCAGTTAAAATTTCAATAATTTTTACCCACACGCTAAAAAGTTACGAACAATTGCGTGTGTCCAAATTTCATCGAATACAGTCTTTAAGCAAACATTCTTCCTGCTTCTTGACTTCGTCCAAAAATCTTCTCAAATGGGGCAACATTTGAAGCACTCTTCTAACAACTTGTTTATTTTCCACCCAACTTCGCAGAATCTCAGTTGAAAGCATTTTTGAACCAGAAAAAAGTCTTACGATTTTACATAATTTTTATCTAAAGCTCTCGATAGGTAATTCTAGTGATCAAAAATATCGTCTTTCATCAATTGGTCGACATTTTATATTTAGTCTATTTATCTGAGGTTGAAAAATGCACAGCTAATTTGAAAAGCAATGACTGGTGCATTTGGTGTCTTTGTTATTGCTGTAAGGTGACTGGCCACTGCACTGACAAATATTTGTCGATTATACAAATGGACTGAGACTTTACGGTATTTAAAAAATGACAGCGGTGTTACCCCTGCAGGAACTCGTTTAGCATAAACGAAGAAAAACATGGCGATAGCCAAAAAACAGGCAAAGTTAATCTCTGCACTAAAATTTACACATTAAGACATACAATACCCGAGCATAGGTTTGTACCAAAGTGATAACAAGTTCTAATATCTGATTATCTCTGTTTGATCCCTAAATATGTTATCATTCAGGCTGAATAAACAGCCAAAATAACAAAAGAGGTAACAAATTAATCTTCTTTGGATATCACAACATTAATTCGTTTAAATATCATTGAGTTCATTTTGATAACAAATTTTGTGATGTGAAAAAATTCCTTGATATAATTTCAAATTATGTTATCAACATGATATCAAATTCATACACCAATAACTGAAGTGATGAATCTGGTGGGAAGCTCAATTTTGTATCGTTTACATGCTGGTAATATTGAGCATTCGTCAGCATGCTGGTAGTTTTCAGTTACGTTAGTCAAAAATCGCCTTTCAAAATTGATAACAGATGATAACAAAATAAGTCAATGTTGATAACTAAATTTGTTATTGTTATGTGATTGATGAGTTCAAAATTATATGAGATAACAAAACTTGTTACTTATTTGATATCAGTTTGTTATTTTACTTTGCTAGGGTACAAAGACCCTATAACAAAAAAACCAAACACCCCCCCCCCACCACACCCCTTATCCCCCCCCCATCCACTCACCTTTTCCCACTTTTCCCTCACCTTCTCACTTAAAAAGTTTTTCCTTCTAATAAAAATCCCAGTTTTTAATTTTCTTTCCCCCCCTTTTGTCCCTTTCCCCTTTCGTCTTCCCTGCACCCCTACTGTTTCATGATCGTAGCACATTTTCTACGGTTATAATGCCTATTAAGCTAGCATGCCATGGGTTATTTCCATTCTAAAGGGTGTACGGAATCAAATTGCGACACACAAAAATATTCGGCAAAATTCGCCCGTTCAACCAATCATCTTCAAACTTTCAGGGAGTAAAATAAAACATGTTATGAATATTTTCCTATGTTGTTTTATTCAATTTCAATTCCATATCCAAATGCACGAACCTTCTTCTTTACACTACTCATAAGGTCCTGTACAACATTTGGACCAACTTTTTTTTGCGTGGCAATCCATTTTTCTTCATATCTTCCTCCGATTTCACTTCCTTAGGATGCTTCCGAAGTGCCTGCTTCATGATGGCCCAGTACTTTTCAATTGGCCGCAGTTCCGGTGCGTTCGGGGGTTGAGATGCTTCGGCACGAAATTGACCTCCTTAGCCTTGTACCACTCCAAAACCTCTTTCGAGTAATGGCACGAGGCTAAATCCGGCCAGAAAATCGTAGGACCATCGTGTGACCTCAAAAGAGGAAGTAGACGCTTTTGGAGGCATTCCTTTAGGTACACCTGCCCATTGACCGTTCCAGTTGTCACGAATGGGGTGCTCCGCTTTCCACACGAGCAAATTGCTTGCCAAATCATATATTTTTTGGCAAACTTTGACATCTTCTGCTTTCTAACGTCCTCAGGGACATCGAATTTATGATGAGCAGTGAAAAACTGGAGCCCCGGAAGCTGCCGGAAGTCTGCTTTTACATACGTCTCATCATCCATAACGAGGCAATGTGGTTTCGTCAACATCTGGGTGTAGAGCTTCCGTGCACGTATTTTACCGTATTCTGCCGATCATCGCGATTAGGCGCCTTTTGACTTTACGTGCACTTTTTTTGGTTAGATTCAGTTTCTTCGCCACATCTCGAACTGAACTGTTGGGATTCCTCTTGAAAGCTTGAACTACCCGCTTGTGATCCGTAACACTATACGGAGATCCATTTTGCCACTTTTTTCTTTCCGATCGATGGTCAAACGTTCGTGGTGCCGATTTAAAACACGAGACACCGTAGAATGTACCATTCCCAGCTTCCTGCTGATGGCACGATGAGAAAGATCCGGATTTTCGAGGTACGTGCGCAAAATTTCTTTGCGCCGCTGCTGTTCTTCCGACTCCATCTTCGCAACGATTGCACATCTGCTAGTGAAACTTACACAGCGTAAAAAAATACACATTGAACTAATTCCACCCAAAATTTCAATAGAAAATACCCAACGGGTAAAAAGTTACAGCCATTTAAAAGTGGTGCAATTTGATTCCGTACAACCTTTATAGTGTTCTTTTCGGAACTCTCCTCCAAGCCATCCTCAAATCATCAATGCTGAATACCATCCTTGGGGACTGTCTATATCCATCTCCGGTCTGGGTCATTCTGACACTTACGGCTGGCAATTATAAGCTATTCTGCTTTGCTAGCTTATGGTCATGCGGGATCAAGTCCCTATCACTTCGAAGTTCTCTGAGCACAAACCTCAAATACTATTGGGATAAAAAAAAAAAAAAAAAAAAAAAAAAAAAAAAAAAAAAAAAAAAAAAAATTTTGTTGCTTCGTTCAGTTACGTATTGCTTTTCTGTTGCATGAAACATTGCAAAAAATTTCGTTGTTTATGCCTCATTTCGAAAACTTGGAATCAAACGTGGGGCAGTTTTACGCGCCTGTAAATATTAATTAATTATTTTTTTCTGCAGTACGTCCTCTAATGTTACTGAACGATGTTGGTACAAAATTCGTTGCTTGTTACTTTGGATAAGTAATGAGTAGAGCATGATTGATTTCAAAACATATTCTTTTCGCTGACGGTATCAATATAATTGTTTAAATTGAACATTGCGATTAATATTAATTTGTTTAGCTAAGATCACGTATAACAATATTTTTGATTTATCGGAATATATAGAAATGCAAATATATCTATTCTGAGGATTTTTGCGGTAAAAGTGCCATTTTGTCATAAACCGGATCAGTAGAAGCAGATGTTCTGCCATCACCTGTTCAGTTCTGTTGACGGCAAATGTAAGCTACTACATTCCCATAGAACGCTATTGATTTTTTTTTATTCGGACATTTCGTTACGAAGATATGAACAGAAACAGTACTTGACGGCCTATTATAATAGTAATCAAACAGTTTAGTCTCCGATTACATACTGAGCTATTTGTGTATCGATTTTAGTTTTGTTAGCGCCAAATTAAACTTATAAAATCATTAAATAAATGATCAAAATTTCATTAGGATTGGATAATTCTTCATGGATTCTTTCATAAGTGGTACATTGCAGCTCGCCACATGGCAACGCAAATTTTAGTACTGTTTGAAGCATAAAATATAGTAAATTCATCGATATTTGTTTTGTGGCATAACTGCCCAGCAGACGGTCGTGGACGGACTAACTAACCACCACTTGAAAGCTCTTATAATGTACTATTAGATTCAGTCAATTCTATGTGCTCCTACCTGCTCCTTGGTATAGCCGTCGAAAAATACGACGAAAAAAACGGAGAAAAGTTCAATAACTCATCCCACTAAAATAATGCAGGTATTGTATATTCTAGAAATTTTTGAATTTTGATATTAAAAATAACTTTGTGCAACATTATATTGTCCTTAAAATTGAAAATAAATTTTTTCTGAGATAAATGTGTTTTTTGAGGTTAGTTCTTATAAAACGCTCTCTATCTCCAATTGGGTGAAACCTACGAAACCTACGTCACGCGTAAAATCCATTATTTTTAAGCGTGTTCTAATGGATACAATGCCGGATCAACAATTTAGAGGGTCGGGGCCCCAATCTTGTTAGGAAGGGGGAAAGGGGAAAGTTTTTTAGAAGATATTTTTTTCGGATGTACAATGGAAGAACTGACGTTGAAGCAAAGCACATTTTTTTATGTGTTTTTTTTTTAATGAGTCACACATTTAAGCCTACAAACCCATTTTCAAATCGCAGTTCGAATTTTTAGAACATCATTCTGCGTGACTTTATCTGTAGAAATGAGTGAATTATGTCATTGAAAAAACAAAGAAAAATAGTATATTTTACTATGTGGCCTGAAGATGGATTCTTTGTGCCATCGGTTGGCTTCCCAATAATCTGAAATAATCGTCATGGACAACTTTTGAAAATCTTTTTTAGTTCCTAAATTAAGTATTAAAAATATGAAAATCATCATGACGTATAAGTTGTTCATATTATAATTGTTATATCTGTATTCTCCGTACGTGGAGTAACGATTATGATGAACGAGATGTCCGCTCATCACCATGAGGCACCAAGAGTGAACAATAATGTTTGCTAGAATGATTTTTTTGTTTTAACTCTTTATTTGTTCCAAATTTATTCATATTTACATTTCATGTTAATCTAGGTGCTCCAGCTACTACCGTAACGTATCAACCTTAATTGTTAAAATATGTATCTAATTTTGTTTACATTGTTCATGCCTTAGCAGTTCAGTATTTTAAGCAGGTTTTTATTCCTGCGTGTCAGTATAACAATAATAATCTTAAAACTACAAACAAACTAAAATTAATCTTAACTAAGCATAAAGGGAATTAATCATTGCAATAGAAGATTGCAACGATTTTTGTCTGAAATTATTAATTATTTTGTTGGACATTTGTTCTAAAGTCTCAACATTCGAAATTCTATGTACTTTGTACTAATGAACTGTACCAAGAAGGTAGTTTCAAAATCATCTTCAGAACTTTGTTCTGAATCCTTTGAAGTGCTTTTTTCTTAGTAGCACAACAACTAGACGATATTGGAACAGCATAAAGCATGGCCGGTCTAAAAATTTGTTTAAATATTAGTAGTTTGTTCTTCAGACAAAGTTTGGATTTTCTGTTTATAATAGGATATAAACATTTTATATATTTATTACATTTGGCTTGAATGCCTTCAATGTGATTTTTAAAATTTAATTTTTGATCAAGTAATAGACCAAGGTATTTCACTTCGCTTGACCAGGAAATTGGAACACCGCTCATAGTAACGATGTGACTACTACTAGGTTTCAAAAAAGAAGCTCTAGGTTTATGTGGGAATATTATTAGTTGAGTTTTGGAAGCGTTGGGAGAAATCTTCCATTTCTGTAAATAAGAAGAGAAAATCTCCAAGCTTTTCTGCAGTCTCCTGCAAATGACACGAAGACTTCTTCCTTTAGCGGAGATGCCTGTGTCATCAGCAAACAAGGATTTCTGACAACCCTGAGGCAAATCAGGGAGGTCGGAAGTAAAAATGTTATATAGTATCGGCCCAAGAATGCTACCCTGAGGAACTAACAGGTAGTCGATCAGATTTGGAATTCTGATAATTTACCTGTAGAAGCTTCAGCTGGATCTTTCTCGGGCTTCAAAATTGGAACAACTTTGACATTTTTCCATTTGCCAGGAAAGTATGACAAATGAAAACATGTATTAAATAATTTTACCATGAAAGACAAGGTACTCACTGGGAAGGTTTTGATGAGTATAAAGAAAATTCCATCATCACCTGGAGCCTTCATATTTTTTAACTTTTTAGTTATAGTTTTTACTTCATCCAAATCAGTACCCCAGGATTCATCAAAAATATTTTCCCTTGAGGAAATATTCAGATAATCAAGAGAAACCTGATTCTCAATAGGACTAGTAAGACCCAAACTGAAATTATGGGAACTCTCAAACTGCTCAGCAAGTTTTTGAGCTTTTTCCACATTTGTTAGCAATATGTTATCACCTTCTTTGAGCGCTGGAATAGGCTTTTGAGGTTTCTTTAAAATTTTGGAGAGTTTCCAAAAAGGTTTGGAACTCGGCTCTAATTTTGACACATTATTTTCGAATTGTTTATTCCTCAGGGCAGAGAAGCGTTTTTTAATTTGTTTTTGCAAATCTCGCCAGATAACTTTCATGGCGGGATCGCGTGTTCTTTGATATTGTCTTCTACGGATATTTTTCAGACGGATCAAAAGCTGAAGATCGTCGTCTATTATAATTGTATTGAACTTTACCTCGCATTTTGGAACTGAGACAGCTCTTGCTTCAACTATGGAAGTAGTCAGAGAGTCAAGAGCATTATCGATATCATTTTTAGTTTCCAAAGGAATATTAGGATCAAAGTTATATTCCATGAATGTTTGATATTGGTTCCAATCAGCTCTATGATAATTGAAAGTAGAACTGTTGGGATTAGAAATTATTTCTTGAGATATTTCAAAAGTTACTGGAAGGTGATCCGATTCGAAGTCAGCATGGGTAACCAATTGGCTACAAAGTTGACATGAATCAGTTAAGACCAAATCAATAGTTGAGGGATTTCTGGCAGAAGAAAAGCAAGTTGGGCTGTTTGGGTATTGGATAGTGTAATAACCCGCAGAACAATTATCAAATAGTATATTACCATTGGAATTACTTTGAGCATTATTCCACGATCGGTGTTTTGCATTAAAATCACCAATAATGAAGAATTTTGACCTATTACGGGTAAGCTTCTGTAGGTCACCCTTGAGAAGATTTTTTTGCTGACCTACGCATTGGAATGGTAAATAGGCAGCTTATAGTGTAAGTTGACCAAATTTTGTTTCAACAGAAACCTCAAAAGTTTCAAAAACTTTGGTATCAAATGAAGAAGGAATTTGATGTTTGATACGCCTATGAACAATTATGGCAACGCCACCACCTGGACTTTCAAGACGATCATTGCGGTGTACAAAATAATTAGGATCCCTTTTTATTTTATCACCTGGTTTAAGAAAAGTTTCAGTTACAACGGCAATATGCACGTTATGAACTCGTAAAAAGTTAAACAGCTCGTCTTCATTATTTTTAAGAGATCGAGCATTCCAATTTAAAATATTCAGTGTCTTAATACCCATTGCTGAATTTCAGGGTCATGACAATATTGTTTGCAAATTTTATACCAGTTTGAATTGCATCAAACGTGGAGTTTGTATTTAACATTCCATTAATCATATCGATTAATGATTTCATTTTTGGAGCGGTTATGCTACCTAAGTCAAAATCTGCAACATTTCTGGTAGAATTTTGGTTGATTTAAAATGAACTAAATAAAAATCATTTGAAATCCCATTGCGAGAATCGCCAGGTTGGGATTTCTTTTTCATCTTTATCACTTGAACTGGTGTAACTCCAAGCAATTTGATAATTTCTTGTTTGATCTCATCCAGGGATTCACCACTGGCTAGACCTTTTAAGACCACCTTGAACAGACGTTCAGTTTTGGTGTCATGTGTAAAGAATTTGATGCCTCTTTGAGCAAGATACTCCACGAGAAGTTTAAATCCGATCAAGGTTTCAGCCAATACACGGCATTCACCCCGACGACCAATTTGAAAGGAAAATTTAGAATCTTTAATGAAATTCGTGAGTTCCTTACGGAGCCCATGAAAATCAGATGTTGTTACCACAATAGGTGGAACCTTTTCTTTCCCTGCATTAATTCGGGAATGCTTCGAAGATTTTTGCCTGACTGATGGATCATTCTCATCATCAGTAAGAATATCGAATTGATTGCTCAAATCAATATTGTTAGAAGGGGAATCCAGAGATTGTCCCTTTCTTTTGCGTTTAGGCGCCATTTTCTCCAAAATGATTAGAATTTATACGTTTTCTCCTAATCAACTTCCAAGCAGATTCTACAAGAATCCGAAGGGTCAAAGAGGAATTTTCCAAATCGATATCCAAGTCGGATTACCTCGCGTAGGGTCCAGACAAGGATCGAAAAGGAATAAGGGTAAAAAATAAAAAATGTGCAGGTAATGTTAAGCACTGAAAAGTGCTGTTTGATTTTGTTATAGCTTTAGGTAGCAAAAATACTTCCTTCGGCAAAAGAAAATAGAACCGCACGGCATGAGAGCTCGATGCGGATTGATTGCTAGAATGATAGATATGAAGAGAAAGTGTTGAACGTTCCGTCAGTGTACGGTAGGTTGAAAATTGAATAGAAGTATTGAAAATTAAGCGAAAGAGCATAGGTAAAGCAGTACTCGAACCAAAGGACATTACCATTGCCTAACATCCCACCGCGGGGTAGGTCAAGGCACGGGCGAATCCGCCACCTCAACAGGCAAAAGTAACGTGATGGATCGCGCTCATGTACCACTGATAGCTTATGATAGTTTCTAGCGGTAGTTTGTACACACTCCGTTTTGTTGCCTACATGGGAAAGGAACTCTCTCTTGTTGGGTTTATTTTTGTACACAACTTCTGATGTTTACTCAATTTTTCTTTCTCTCTTCATCTCTGACTTAGCCCCCACCAGTATGGGTTAATGGGCTCCCCCATTATGGGATTTTACATACTATAATTGTTTTATCTGTATTCTCTGTACGTGGTGTAACGATTATGATATCTTTCATTCTAGCAAACATTACTGTCCACTCTTGGTGCCTCATAGTGGTGAGCGGACATCTCCTTCTACATCATATAAGTTGTTTTTAGGAGGATTGACACATGAAAGACACACAGGAGGATAAATATAAGCTGTTATCAAATTTTACTCAAGCAGCTCAGTTGAGGCGGATTTGAAGCATTCAGCTAAGGCATTCTCTCAAGGGGGCTTGCCTGATCTGCATGTGGTAGCTTGTGGTAGTAGTGATTTACTTGATTTGCACCACCATTGAAATATTCCTGTGCTCAATTTTGAAAACTTCTGTTAAATTTTCAGATTACCGTATTTTAACGGAACAATCAAAGAACATACTATTTCATGCTAACCTATCTAGGTATATTTTTCAATACTGTGTCATCATAAACTTCGTGCATAGAGACACAAAAAAAAAAACATAATAAGAATGCAATTTTTACTGTTCGAGTCTTGAAGTTGTTTCAAATTTGTTGAAATTATTCATTGATTTGTGCATTCCTTTGACGATCAGCCATTTAATTCGATCCCCCGTTACCTTCTCCACTTCCAGAACGGGAAAGCTGCACTACCCGACCGACGTCTGTGGACCACTGTTTGAGGAGGAACTATCCTTCTGGGGCTTAGATTCCAATCAAGTAGAACCGTGCTGCTGGATGACGTACACCCAGGTAAGTTTTGTGCCACCTCGAACCGCTAAATCGTAAATGCTACAATTTCCATAACGCAAACCCCTCTGCCAGGCTCTTCAAGCTGAAATTGGTCCCATTGTGGGACTAAAGGCAATCATCCTTCAATTCAACTAGTCTCGTTAAGAAGCCCTCGCGCTCATGGGTTCACGATTGTAGACACATAGACCGTGCTCCATACTCAACACGGGATACATAATTTAATAATGGTGAAATTTTCTGGAAAATGCCATTCACAAAATAGGCTTCCAAGCTACACGATTTTCTTTTCACGTACTCCACACCACCCATGGCACTATCATCACAAAAGCCAGTAGCAGTGGCAGAGGCACGTACCGACATGTGCGGTGTGTCACCATTTCGGGGTCTTTATCCCAGCTAACGAGCTAAGAGTCGTTGCAAACATAAAAATGTGTGTATAACAAGCAAACATGTAAATGGAAGAAAACAGCACCAATCTGAATGTTGTTGCCTATTCACATAAGGTGACTTTACCTTCTTCTTTTTTTTCGAATGTGACGGAGTGGAAAATTACACAAAACACGTTCAAATGATGATGATGGACAATATGTTGCGACCTTTTTCCTTTTTTTTTGCGAGGTCGTGAGTTCTGCTGGCCAAGCGATTTGCTGATAAATATTCAAAGATGCAATTGTGATGTTGGTAAAAGGATTACATGGGACTTCCGAATCACAACCCCATTGTTCAATGAAATGTCACAAATTTCAGACCCACGTTCCAAGTTGCCTGTGAAATTTCCAGAAATGATTAATGTCCTCGACTTGGAGTGAGATCGGTTGACAATTGTAACGGACTACCCACTCACGAACGATTTCCAATCCTTTGCAGCGGTTGCCTTGCTTCATCAGGCGTTTTTCGCATGAATCGTCTGAATTGCCATCTGCGACCATTGTCAAACCTGTTTAAATTCTACTGCGTTTGGAAACATATGCAGTAAAAACCAATCGGAGACAACTGTTTTAATCCAAAATGAACTATCCTCTTTTCTCCCGCAGCATCGGAATACGCAAGAAACATTGGCTGTTTTAGATAGGCTAGATTTAGATACGGAAAAACCTACCGACGAGGAGGTAGCGAAAAAGTTCGGTTTCGAAGACGCTTACAATAAAGGAAAGGTGAACTGGTGGCAGCACCTGAAGCCGCAGATGTGGTCGCTGTTCGACGAACCGTACAGCTCCAACGCCGCTAAGGTGAGTAAATTATTATTTCATCGTGCAGTTTTTTGGAACATTGTTATTGAAAAGAAACGATTCACAATCCAATGTTATACATTGCCACCTTACGATTTCAGAAGAACAAATCTCTATAGAAAAACTCTTATTTTTGTATATTTGAAACTGGAAAACGCAACAAGTTACATTGATTACGCGAGTTTAGAGTTAATGAGGCCAATTTTGGATCATATTTTCTTAAGCATAGAAACACAAGCTCTACGATTAATATTCAATGTTTGAATGTTTCTGTTTTGACGTAATGTTTGCATTAAAATGGAGATGGCCAAGAAAAAATAACTACAAAAGATAATTTAATGAAACACATTTTCCTTAACGGGTTTTTTTGCCCAACGGCAATTGACCGGAACCATAGACATAGCTGATGAAAAGATGGACGTTGGAAAGTTCTTTCACTTTAACGTTACCTTGGCGATCAGCTGCTCCTCTGTGTTGGCAATGAAATTAATGAGGTCGATCTTTGAGGTTTGAGGTTCACCAAAAAATTTGATGGAACATGATCAGCACCCCGTTATCAAGATTGTGAAAGGCATTGTAGAGAAAAATAAGGTGTATAACGATTTTCACCTTGCCATTTCCTGTTTTATTCAGACTGTATAGTTCTGTCCAGTTAGAATCCGGAATCATTTATTGTGTTGCAGCGGCACGGAATTCTTTTAAAGCAATTTGTTTGCCTAGGCGCAAAATTTCTGTGGCATAAATTTCACGGTGTTTCGTGCAGTGAGTCAAAAGTTATTCCAGATGGAAGCCGAGAGGAGAGAAAAAAGTCTGCTCACCCACGTTGATAATCCAACGTGGTCCGCAATAAAAATCGCAAAAACGTTGAAAATCGCCAAATCAACTGTGTATGATGTGCTCAAACGTTTCAGGGAGCGAAAGCGCGTGGATCGAGTGCCTCAAGGTAAGCGCCGTAGTAGAACATATGACCGCAAACTGAACCAGAAGGTGTTGAGAACCGTCAGAGCAAACCCTGGGCTATCAGATAATGAAATCGCACAAAAATACGCTGCTGCTCGCAGCAACATTCCAAGAATTCGTTTGAGATCAGGATATCGTTCTTATCGAGCCAGCAAGCAACCAAACAGAACGTTGAAGCAAAGTTTCGTCACCAAAACTCGAGCTCGGAAATTGTACCAGCAGGTTTTGACGAAGTACCAAGGATGCCTGCTCATCGACGACGAAACCTCCGTCAAAATGGATTTGGGACAGCCTGGCCAAAAATTCTGCATGGCGACGGCACGAGAAGATGTTCCTGCGAAGTTCAAGTTTGCTTTTATGGACAAATTTGCCAAAAAAAAAACTGATGATTTGGCAAGGGATAGCAGCTGCGGAGCAAAAACCAAAGAATTCGTGACGAATGAGACGATGGACTCGAAGCTGTACAAGGAAGAATGCCTCAAAAACCGCGTACTACCTTTCATTAAAGCCCATAAAGGACCCGTGAGGTTTTGGCCAGATTTGGCGAGTTGCCACTACAGCCGGGAGGTCATCCAGTGGTACCGCGAAAGTAACATAGATTTCATCGATAAAAACATAAATCCACCCAACTGCCCGCAGTTCCGGCCCATCGAGAGATTTTGGGCAATAATGAAGCGGAAGCTTAAGAAAAGTAGAAAAACGGCTCGGAACGCGACTCAGATGACCAAAATGTGGAACAAATGTGCCAAGGAAGTTGACTCCGGAGGTGTGCAACATTTGATGGGAGGAATAAAGAAGAAAGTGCAAATTTTCATTAGAAATGAAGAGAAATGATTAGTATTGATATTTTTTCTTTAAAGTACAGTGAATTACCTCTGTTTTGATGAAATAAACTTATTTGTTTGTCAATCCGTTACACATACAGATGACTTCATCATTTCGGATTCTAAATGGACATAGCTTTAGTAAACGAACAGAAATAAACACGATTCACTTGAGTTCGGTCGCGTCGGCATTTTATTCAGCTAGACGAAAACCTTTGCTCTCCGTATTTTAACTCCTATTCCGCTTGCCTGCTGGTTGTGGGTGAAATAGTGAATTGTTTCGGTTGAAGGCGGGTTTGCTGGGAAGTTTTCTAGTAGGCTTCCTGAAGCAATTTTTGCGGTGCGATAACGAATGCGGTATTGAAGAGACAAAATGGCTGACGGCTGGAGAGCATCGTTTGTTAAAATTCCTAAGATATTGGGGTCAATTCTGACCCATGGTGCATTTTCAATGTACGCTATCTTTTTTACTTTTAAACCAATCGGGCTGAAATTTTCTGACTCTTAATATTTTACGGAATTCTTCATTTTTGCGTAAACATTTTTTTAAATCAATTTTAAGTGGTTGTACAAAAAAAGTGACATGTAAGACATTAGGGTCAATATTGACCCGGATTTCAACCCTTCGTATAATTTGGAAATTTTAGCTTAGAGTCAATGTTCATGCACCATTAGCAAGCTACTAGTTTCTAATTATAATTTGAAAACTTTGCAAAGACGACTTTTAGGGTATAAAATGACGCACATTTTGAAAATACAAGATAGTTGCTAGTTATTGTATAAGAAGAGTAGTAGTGGCTGAAGTGTAAAAGATAATGCTTATTAATTTCAAGATATCTTACTCCATTATTTGCAAATATTTCAACCACAAAATACGTAAACTGAAAGTAAAAACTTCACATCTGCAAGATCTATGCAAAATCGTTATTCCCTTTTTTGTCCTTTTTAGGAGAAAAACTCGTTTTAAAATTGATAATTTTGCATTTTTTCTGCATAATTTTCAATAAGCAGCATCAACAAATTGACATCAAAGAACGTAAATACACGAGTTTTTTACTTATGAAAATGTTTATTTTTTACTTACCCAGCTCCGTTTATTTATTAACATTTATATCACAGACAAACAGACATAGCACATCGAACATATTGGACTACAAATCATCGTCATATTAAAAAAAAAAAAACTAACGCCATCTGTTGAGCACACTGTGATGGATGATTAAGCTGAACAGATGGCAGTAGTGTGTTAACGTCAAACGTAGGAAAATCAGCTATACGTGCTACCTGTTGGCGAGACTACCAACTAAGAAAAATTTGAATTAACCGTTTAATGCGTATTCGATGAAGAAACCGTATGTATGTCTGTGTCATCATATTTAAATTTAGTTTGCTTACATTTATTTACATCATTATGTGCAAATTCTTCAAATTACTCTTGTATATTTACCAAAATACATTTCCATTTATATATATACATGAGCATATTAACATTTCTATATTGACAATAACATATTAATATTTGTAAATAAACGCATGCAACGAGCTGATTGTAAATATATCAAGATAAATGTGTTCATGTAAATAAATAAATATAAGTAAATAAATGTTGAATATCAACACAGACAAACAGACATAAAACTTGCAGTTTCTTCATCGATTACACCTTCAACGATCAATTCAAATGTTTCTTAGTTGGTAGTATCGCCACAGATAGCGTGCATACCGGATTTTCTTGCGTTTAACGTTAAAACACTACCGCCATCTGTTCAGCTTTATCATCCATCACAGTGTGCTTAACAGATGGCGCAGATGTGTTAGTGACGATGATTTGTAGTGCAAAATGTTCAATGTATCTTGTCTGTTTGCCTGTGATATAAATGTTAACAAATAAACGGAGATGGTTTGATATAAAAATATTAACAGTTTTTAAAAAAAACTAGCATATTTACGCTCTTTAATGATAATTGTTGATGCTGCTGAGTGGAAATTTTGCAGAAAAAATGCAAAATTACTAATTTTAAAACGAGTTTTCTCCTAGAGCGGACAAAAGGGGACAAACGATTTTGCAAAGATCTTGTAGAGGGAAGTTTGTACTTTTAGTTCACGTACTCTGTGTTTGCAATTATTTGCAAATAAGGGAGTAAGATATCTTGTAAAAAAATTGTTTTTACACTTCAACCACTACAACTATTTTTTATACAATATCTAGCAACTATTTTGTATCTTAAAAATGTGCGTTATTTTCTATCCTAAGAGTCGTTTCTGCAAAGTTTTCAAATTCAAATTGAAATAAAAAAGATACAGCAAAAAAACCTATCCATTTCAAAATACCGATTTTAAGGTAGTGCTGAAAGAAAACCAATTATATCTCTTTAACGTTAGGCTCTTGAAACTTAGTGTCTTCAGCAACTTTTCTTAAAATTACCTGCTCTACAACTTTGTTGAAGATAATATCCTGTTATCTCGTAGCTGGAAAAAGTAAGAATTTGAAAGTGTAGTTAAGCCTTTGTGAAAGGTTAGGCGTGTTTTTTAAAAGATGCGGAATAACATTTTGAGCAACTCTTTGAAGATACCTAGTCGATAAAATGATGACAAAAGGGAGAACATGTTTTTGACCGTCTTTTTTCAGAATTGTACAAATGTGTTTCGTCAGCCAAATTTTTAGTATGTCATTTTTCGTATTTTGACATAACCAGCTTAGTTCCAGCAAAGAGAACACACATCTAAGTTAGAAAAAAATTTCTTCAAAAAATGGTGTATGAATTTAAATCAAAATACCTCGTTAAAAACGCGAATGCAGCACAAACAGTTTGTTGCGTTAGCCAGCGGTGAATACAAATACAGTAGTTTTCCGTTTTTGGAAACATGACTTAATAAACCAAGTATTTCCTTACAGTTATTTTAAGTTCTTTTTAGACAACCATGTTTAAAGGATCCCTGAATAATATTCTTGAGAAATCAGAAATGGAATTAAGCGTTTGATGGATTTCCTAAAAAACAAAGACGGCAAAAATATACGTTGGTAAAAACGGAAAGCTACTGAATTTATATTTACCTCTGACATCAACTTAAAAATTTTGCAATAGACGCTCCACCATGATGTTGCTACTTGTGTTGTCTGTCTGAAGTGACCGTTAAATTTCTTACACACTTTTAAAATTCCAGTTAGATGTCTGTTTTCTAAGGTTTCAGATCTTGCTGCAGAGAGTTAATGGGTTTACGAACAAAATATTATTTAGAACATTTAGGGCTTCCAGTTTTTTCGGGAATTGAAATTTTTGGTTTTTCACAAAATCACCAATTTCAAAAATCCAAAACCTCAAGGACGGAGCATCGTAGAACAAAGTTTTTATTGTCCAAACTGTAAGGAAATTTTATCAAAAATCTGAAAAAATATTATCCAAAAAAAAATGTCCACAAAAATTTTCACAGTGGAGAAAAGCTCAAAAGAAAAGTAAGAAAAACTAAAATTCTTTGGAAAATTTCCAAAAATGTGGTAGTTGATTTAAAAAACATTATCCAAAAAAAAATGTCCACAAAAATTTTCACAGTGGAGAAAAGCTCAAAAAAAAAGTCAGAAAAACTAAAATTTTTGGAAAATTTCCAAAATGTGGAAATTGATTCTTGAAAAATCAAGAAGATTGCTTACTTCTGCAAAAACCGTTAAGTTCAGTTTCTGAGTGGGGTCAGAGAAACAAACTGATACTTAGCGTGGATAAATGTCTTGTAATCACATTTCGCCGTATGGAAAATCCAATTCTTTTTGACTACTTTTAAACGCACTTGTAGTTTTATTAATCAAATCGAATTAACAGTTCAAAAATCATCAATAAACATTAGTAAATACTTCGTTTGTTTTCCGTTTTTCTGAATAGTTTCGAAAATTCTGTTCAGCATTGATTTCACCAGCTTCTGCATAGTTTTATCAGTTATCAAGCTCCAGGTTTCTCTTACGGCTGACTCAAGTTCACGAACTGTTTTAAACTGCCTTCCGCCTTTGTAAACCTATCGTGCCAGGATGCCCCACAAGTTCTCGATAGGATTTAAATCCGGACTACGAGCTGGCTAATCCAGAAGACTGATGTCTCGTTCAAAAACCATTTCAAAGATTGCTTGCTGACATGAATTTCTGCATTATCCTGTTAAAATACGAAACTTTCCGACATAACGTCTTCAGTAAATGGGATCAAAACATCTTTCAGAAGCTCCATATACTTTTCCGAATTCATCCTGGTCGAAATGGTGGCAATAGGGGTCTTTCCATGGATCGGAAAAGCGGCCCAAGACATTAGAGTGCCACCTCCAAAGTTCCTGCTCAACTTAACCTTCGGAGATTTCCTCAAATCGTGCCAATAATATGCGGTGCAGTCTGGGCCATCCAAATTGAATATCTTCTCGTCAGAAAAAAATAACAGTGTCCCATTCCGTAGCCGACATGTATTTTTTTAGCGAAATTCAATCTAGCATTAATGTGAGCCGGTTGAAGATTGGTTTTTTTTTTGCTTTTTTGTGTACTTTAAGTGGCCACATCCATGTAGAATCTGCCGTACACGCCTCTTAGAAATGGAAAGCCCCATTTCTTGCTTGATTTGCGCAGCAGTGAAGTTTCCAGAGTCACCCATTTTTATAATTTGGTTCCGGACACGATTGGTAATCTTCGAATTTCCCGTTGTTTTCTTTTTTACGCCATATTTCTTGCCTTTTTTCAGAAGGTTCCTGGTTGCTGCTTCCGATCTGTGGATCACACGTGCAATTTCGCGATTGCTCTCACCGCGACTTTTGAGTTCTCGAACCAGTATTTGCTCCGACTAGCTTAAATACTTTCCTTTACCCATTTTGCCGAAAACAAGCAACAACTACCGCGCAACGCAAATTCAAACTCGTGTTTATGGCGGACGAGGGCTATACAGTGTAAATATGACAGATTCGCAAGATAACAGAAGCATAGGTACGCTCAATGCGGCTTTACGTTAGTGTGCGTTTAAACAAATTTCCCCTCTAAAATCACCTTTTTTGGATTTTTTCAGAGATCACAATGAACTTCTGTTCAAATTGTGTTCTCAAATACGTAACTAGTGATAGGCTTTAGTAAACTGTATTTGACTTTTTGTTTCGATCTTTTGTATTGGAAATAAACCCAAAAATGTCCTTGCGTTTGAACGAATTTCCCCCACTGTATCACTTCCACCTCACGGAGTTCATTTTTGATCACTGTGATACCAGTAATAGCCTGAAAAAGTGAGGTGATGTGTAAGCGAAGTGAAAGTGATAGTGAAGGTGACAACCGTAATAAACCTCTGTATCATATGCGGCTTTGAAGTCGATGAATAAATGATGCGTGTCATGACCAGACCGAGGTTTCCAGCCTCGGTCGCGGCTAATTGAACCGGCGATATTGCTTTCTCTTCATCCGATATTTCTGCTTGTCCGTTACCTTCAAAATTCGTCGCTTGAATGGCGATACAAACTGACGTAGCTTTTTTTCATGCTTGCTGTGATGTTATTTTCCTCTTTCCTCACGGTAAATGGGTTTGACTTGAAATATGTGTAGAAACTATATACTCCATAAATAATATCAGGATGCATTCAAACTCGAACTCCTAAACATATTTGTTTTCTACATCCTGCTTGTTCCTCGTCAACTACTTCCACCACAATGCGTAGGGACTCTATATTCACGGCACTGTAGGAGGATCTCAATGTGAAGTTTTGGTCCGTTGTAGACGGGACTTCGATGAAGCCGGCCTGATAATTTCCCACGAATTAATTTGCTACTGACGACAGTCGCTGAGAGATGATTTGAAGTGGCACTTTATAGGCGGCAATTGTTATCCTACATGTAGCTTCAATTTCATCATGCTCCGCATTCAAGCCTTTGGCGAAATTCGCCACTCTACGTTGGGTTATCCGCTCCATTGCCGAAGGTACGAATCGAAAGCAAAAGGAGAACGGTTGAGAGTTGAATTAAAAAAATCGTTGCTTCTGGCAAACTCGGTCTAAGTTTCTATAACCGGAAGCTACACCATCGATTAAATTCATGCCATTATTGAATGTGTCAATATTTGTTTAACGAGAAAATACGGAATTGCAAAGATCTGCATTTTTTTCCGATAGTGAAGCAGCTCTCAATGCGCTTAAAGCTTTTACATGTAAATTTAAGCTAGTGTGGGAATGCATTCTTTCTTTAAGACAATTGACCAGTAGGAAAGAAGTTACTCTATACTGGGTGCCCGGCCATTGTGGTATTGAAGGAAATGAAAAAGCTGACAGCGTAGCGAGAGAAGGTTCAGTGTCAAATTCTATTGGTTCGGAACCATTTTGTGGAGCGTGCTCGAAAGACTGAAATAAAAAATTGGGAAATGTCCATGATAGAATCAAACTGGAACGCTACGGATACATGCAGACAAACCAAGCGATTTATGAAACCAAGTGCTGTAAAAGCCCAGATCTTACTTAATCTTAGTAAAAAAGACAATTACTGGTCTGTTGACTGGTCACTGCCCAAGTAGGTATCACCTAAATAAAATTGTAAAAATAATCACCTGAATAAAATTGAAATAATTCATTCTACAGAATGTCGTTTTTGTCAATTTGAAACTGAAACTGCAGAGCATATACTCTGCAATTGTGGAGCATTAAAGGATCAAAGGATGTCAATATATGGAAATGGGTTACTAGAGCCCCCAAAATTTCGCAAAACGATCCTGGTAGAGTATAAGACTTTATGAAACAAGTCGAGCCTAACTGGGATCAGGGGCTATGTCAACCAATGTCCATCACTCCTTAATTGTAAAAGGATATTTGACTTAGACCAAATCAAATATGGGTCAGACAACTGAATAAAATCGTGTAGTAGTTTAATCGACCGTTTTCTATGGAAATGCGAGTTCTGCACAAAACGATTCCATGCGGCCTGCGTGAGAGTACAACGCCAACGGGAGGATTTCATCACCGCCTTCATGGTGCCTATGTGTGCTGACTGCCAGGAAATTTTACGGAAGGAAGCCGATGTGAGGAAACTGCTACATCAACAGGAACAACTTGTGGAAGCAATCCGTTCACAAACTGACGCCAACCATCGAATTGCCGCTGACTTGAAAAGATTTTCTGCTGTCTCAGAATTTTTTGAGAATATCGAGCTACAACTAAACGATGTCAATGAAACCCTAAAAAAAAACTAACAACAATAACACAGACATGTGCAGTGTAATCGAGACCAGCTGCAAAAACAGTGTAGCAGAAATAAAACATGAAATCACGGCATTTTTGGAAGCACCTCCGACAGACACATCGACGGCAATCGAATTGGTAGCCAAATCGGCTGCGATCGCAGCAGTAGCAGAAATCACCACTACAACAACAGCAACAGCAGAAACTACTGAATCAACACCACAACTCAACTGTGAGGCAGCCCTTGAAGAAATTTTACATGAAATAAAAATTGTTTCTGGTGCTGTTTCCAGCCTACAATCTTGTACGAAAGCTAATGTCTCCCCACCAGAGAAGACACTGGAGGAGGAATTAGCTGAAAATTCCCCAGTCAACATTGGAATTCAGCCGAAAACTAATCATTTGTCTCCGGGATGGCGATTTTTGGGCAACAAATGGCGCTGGATGAAGGACTGGTCAAAATATGACGAAAAACAAAAGACTCGAAAGCTCCAGGAAAAAGCTGCTGCTAAGCGCAGCAGAAAACGCAGGAAACATCAACCAATCAAACCAACAAACATCAACAGCAATACAAATCTAACAGCACCCAAATCCAAAAGCACCCAACAGAATGAACACACCCGTTCCAACGAATCGGACAAAAATTTACTGGCCACAGCAAAAGTACAATTTGCCGGCCCACCATCATCAACCGACCACCCAATACCAGGCCTCTCCGTGCCAAAACTTATCCAATTCAGAAAGGGTGAAACCATAAACCCTTACCGTACAAACAACAAGGTACACCATAACAACAATGAATCACCAGCGGAAAATACCACGGCATCAACACATTTGGAATCGCACTCGACACCTCACTGGACATCCGACCCCATGCGTCCACCCTTCGTAAACTTAACGCAGCAATCAGCTGATGGGGACAGGCGTTACTTAAAAGCTCGTTTGCGGGACTACAGAATCATGGAGACGGTGCGGACTTACCTTGCTTATCTCCATGACCAGCCAACAAATGTATGTACTCGCGAAATGAATAAAATAAGTGCCTCAGTAATGCTAGCAGCGGAAGGTTTACCTACGGACACCAACCTTCTGCGTGAAATTTTCCTGGACGTATACAAAGAGATGGGAGTATCACGTAATGACGCCTTGGCAGACCTGCAGTCACACCGCACATCTTTATCCAGCGATCGAACACACCGCCTGCAGCAACTACGAGAGAGTAGCACCAAATTTTACTCTACCTCCCCAGGGTCACATTTTCGGAAATAACGACGCCTTCCATAGAAGATGAAGAAACATCATCAATATCGGTAAATATTTCATCCACCGACGCGCTTCCCACAATTTCTTCACCAAAACAGAATGCTACTGAAATTTTGATTTATTGTCAAAGTTTCAATCGCATGAAAAGCCCAGCAAATATGAAGGAAATACATAAAAATCTTCTTGGTACATCATTTTCGATTATTCTGGCAACTGAAACTAGCTGGGATGAAGGTGTAAAAAGTGAAAAAAAATTTCGGAAGTGCGTATAGCGTATTCAGAAATGATAGGAATTTTCTTGAGTCTGGAATGAAGTCAGGCGGTGGAGTCCTCGTAGCCGTCTCTGCAAAATTCAACTCAGAAATAATTCTCTCATCAAAATTTAAAGAAATTTGAGCATGTTTGGGTGAAATCTCACATAGCAGGTGAAACACACGTATTTGCCTCTGTGTATTTTCCACCATATAATGCTAATAAAAATACATATGAAAAGTTTTTCGAATGTGCAGAAATTTTTTTATCAGAACTTCCTCCTGAAGTAAAAGTTCACATCTATGGGGACTTTAATCAACGCGACGCTGACTTCAGTCTAGACTCCGAAAATGAAAATATCTTACTCCCAGTCGTTGGAGAGAATATTACTTTTCAATTAATATTCGACGAAATCGCAAAACTTGGACTTAATTAAGTAAACTAAAACAGTATTTTAGCTCCATAAGAAACCAGAACATACAAGAATGAATAATATTATATTATATTTAATATATATATTATATGGTCTACTTATGATTGACGACAATAAATAAATAAACAATAATCCTAATGAATGGATGCAGTTGTGTTTTGGCTCTACAGAAGAAGAAAAAAAATTTTTCAATTGCAAGATTTCCCTCGTTACCGATAATCTCTATATAGTTTCTCAATAAAATCATAAGCCGTGCAAGCGTCAGCTGCAAAGCTGAAATTGATTTGAATAACCTCATCCGACAGCTACCATTACGAAACTTTCGCTGTTCAACTTTTAGCACTATTGAGCCTTCTTATCATCCCCCATTCGCTATAATTCTTGATCCCCCAAAGGACCATTTCAAATCTCAAGCTTGCAACTTCAACTTTCTTCTATCCCGAGAACAACTAACCACACAGCCTAGCTAAAAACGCAAAAAAAGCTGAACACCTAGCTTCCGGCACGAAAGTTTCTTCAGCCTACATGCCAAGAAATTGTCTTCATTTCTTGTCTTACAGCACACAGCCAGGATAACTGCCGCATCGATGCGCGGCACACGATTTGTACGTACTTCGCATTTGTTCTTTTTTTTTTCAATTCCACTAATGGAAAAGTTTTGTCACGGCTGATTGGAAGAGATCGGTACGACTTGAAAGTGTGATGTAACGGAAGCTTCAGGCTCAGTCTCGGCCAATTTTTCAGCAATTCGTTTGCGAGTCGCAAAACTGTGACAAAATAATCATAGCTGTTTCGAACTAATGTATCGAACCGACTGAGTTGGATCTCATTCAATAAGGAAATGTGTCAATCAAGGATTGCTTCCAAGTCGGTACACTAAAACTTAAGCGATGAGGATGAGATCCGGGGA
This sequence comes from Aedes koreicus, assembly GCA_024533555.2. Taxonomy (NCBI): domain Eukaryota; kingdom Metazoa; phylum Arthropoda; class Insecta; order Diptera; family Culicidae; genus Aedes; species Aedes koreicus. The sequence continues at coordinate 8,059 of JAHHFK020005611.1, read as the reverse complement.
CGAAGGGTAAGCCCGGATGAGGATACGAGTTTTACGGGTCTGGTTATTTTTGGTGTGACGAGAGTAGGGGTGGGGGGTGATTTATCGGCTCGTTTTACAAGGATAAAGGCTTACCAGGCTAAGGACCAAAATAGAGGGGAGGGGGAATCAGACTGAGAGATAGTAATGCTTGCCAGTTTTGTGACCTATATTAATGGGGCTTGAATGATTGTGAATTGGGGATGCTTCATGATATGTAAATTAGTTGGGGATTAACTATAACAGGAATCTCTTAAGTGGCATATAAACGGATTTAAATGTTATTTAAATAATCCGGAATCAAGCATTTTTTGATGTGTAAATTACGAACCCTCCAGATAATTGGTGTGATATCGGTGTTCTTCATATGCGTATCGATTCTGTCCTTCTGTCTAAAAACCCATCCGGATATGCGCGTTCCGGTGATACGAAACATTACCGTCAGAACGGCCAACGGTAGCACGGCATGGGTGCTGGATAAGGCCCAAACCAATGCGCATGTGGCATTCTTCTACATCGAATGCGTGTGCAACGCGTGGTTTACGCTGGAAATTTTGGTGAATTAGCTATTTTTGACACCTTTTTGCAACTAATTAACATCCTCCCTTTCCATTTCTCCAGGTGCGTTTCATTTCGTCCCCGCACAAGTGCGAATTTATCACCTCATCTGTAAATATCATCGACTACATCGCGACACTCAGCTTCTACGTTGATTTGGTGCTGCAAAAATTCGCCTCCCATCTGGAGAACGCCGACATCCTGGAGTTCTTCTCCATCATCCGTATCATGAGACTGTTCAAACTGACGCGGCACTCGTCTGGGCTGAAGATTCTTATCCAGACATTTCGCGCCTCGGCAAAGGAACTAACGTTGCTGGTGTTTTTCCTGGTGCTGGGCATCGTGATATTTGCCAGTCTGGTCTACTACGCGGAACGCATTCAGGCAAATCCGCACAACGATTTCAACAGCATCCCGTTGGGGCTGTGGTGGGCTCTGGTCACAATGACCACTGTTGGCTACGGCGACATGGCACCGAAAACCTACATCGGGATGTTTGTCGGAGCGTTGTGTGCATTGGCCGGTGTGCTAACGATTGCACTTCCGGTCCCGGTCATCGTGAGCAACTTTGCCATGTATTACTCACACACGCAAGCTCGGGCCAAATTGCCGAAAGGGGAATGGGATTATACGGGTTTCATAGATTATTGTTCATCTGAGCCGTGAAATGGGACGATTTCCACAAGTCCGCCATATTTGCAGAATCGCAAAATCACTTCGGATTTTTCAAATCACAAATCATGAAAACTACAATTACCTTCGACTCAGGCTTGCTGCCACTCACTCAGGTTCACTTAGACTCGTTTGCCAATAGGTCATTTGAGAAGCTGGATGTCATTAAATGGTGTGCAATGAGCTTGTAGCACCTCCTGAAAAAAGTCTCTTAGGTTTACAATTAAATGTATTGTAACCATACAATAGAATCTTTAGTATCTTCAATCAATAGTATTGTTCACAACGATAAAATGATAATAGGAGTTATTGTTTCCACAATAGAATCTAGTGTAAATTGAGACATTGACAATAGAAAAAGGGGGTTGTTTTGTATCTTAATTATAGAAAAAACCATTTTTTTCCGAACAAATTTGAGTAAGTAACTATTAATTGTATTGTTTCACAATTTGTTGAAAATCCTGGCATATGGAGTGCATAGTAAATATATTGTAATGAAAATATGCATTTTGCATTTATCTGATTCATGAACAATAAGATTTATGGTCGGAAATAGATTTCATTGTTATTTTATATTATTGTATTGTAATTGTATGGTTATTTTTATCATTCCACCTACAACAATTTCGTCAAATATTGCGTTGTTCCAACTTCCATATCTCTGCGAGTATTACGGCGAGTGACTGGAACGCTTCTGTCCCACAAATACGAAAGTTTGAGCAATGCACTCCTTGTCGAACCTGTAGATGAGACGAAGTGTTACAAGTTCAAAATAAACCATTTTTTGATATTCAGCTTCTGAAATGGCAAACGAGTTTCACTGAGTCTTAATGCGTGGAAGCAAACCTTCTTCGAGTTTTTGTTTATAAATCATTTATTTGTACAGGCTCAATCGAATCAACTTTAAAGAGCCAATTTTTCATATTTATATACATCAGTTATCTTAAAACTAAAGTTAGAAGGATAGAACCGATTACTCGCGGCCATCTCGAGGTTAATAGGATTAAAATTTGAAGGATGGGAAGATGGGCGGGAATTTAAAGTCTGGTTTACATTACACATTTATTTTAAATTTTAAATTGTCAAAAAACTTATAACTATACAACTTTGGTTTTCTTTTGACCTGAACATTTTTGAGAAAGAAAAAAAAAAACTCACAAACACAGATAAAAAAACTTACTAACTACAGTCTTAGGCTAATGTTAGTCAAAAACACTTAATTTATTTTCATACACTCCAGATCACGTACAGCCAAGATATCTCAAACCGGTTCATTGGGTTGTCTACCTCGAGCCCTAAGGGAATCATAAAGCTCAGATCTGACTCCACGATACTCAGCACATGACCAAATAACGTGATCTGCGTCCGGGTAACCTTGTCCACATCCACAGAAATTGCTGTCACTCAGCCCAACACGGTATAAATGAGCGTTCAAAGAATACGAATGAAGTCTCGTCCCACATCCATACCCCAAAACCAAGATTTCTTCGACACCTTTGGGATGATAGAATGTTGCCATCGCCCCAAATCTCCTTTACTCCATGTGTACTGCCAGCTGACGAGTGACTGTTGACGAAATATAGGAAACAAAAATCGTTGAAGGCGATTTGTCGATCATAAATATCGCCTTCCATAGCGCCCACCTTTGCAAGCTAGTCCGCTTTCTCATTGCCCAGAATTGAACCAAGGGAACTATAAAATAACGCGAAGATAAAACACTTAGAAGCTCCTGTATTTTCATGAGAAAATACGAGCAGAGCTTTATCGGTCTCAAGGTCTCTGTGTCTCTATAGAACTGAGACTATCCGTGAACATGAAATACTGATCCGGTGTTAGTGAGGCAACAATTTCTAGCGTAAAGTGTATTGCCCCTAATTCAGCGACGTATACGGAACAAGAAGCTTGAAGTTTACGATTGGCGCTATAAATTTCATTGTATACACGAAAGCCGGCGGACTCCTCAATAAATGACCCGTCGGTGAAGAACGATTTAGTGGAATCAACTTCGCCAAGCTTTGCAGCAAATATCACCGGAGCAATCACAGGACGATGATGCTCTGGGATTCCATAAAGCTCCTGCTTCATGGATAAATCAAAATGAACCGATTGCCGAAGTCGGAGAAGCAAACACGATTGGGAATGTTCGGCGAAGGGCTAACATCCTGTGTTATGTACACATGAAACACAGTCATGAAGCGAGTTTGAGAATTCAGCTCAAGAAGCTTCTCAAAATTTTCGATTACCTGAGGGTTCATTACTTCACACCTGGTGAGGAGCCGGAGAGATAATTCCGAAAACCGATCCGAGAGTGGCAACATGCCAGCCAGCACTTCAAGACTCATGGTATGAGTCGAGTGCATACAACCTAACGCGATACGAAGACACCGATACTGAATACGATCCATTTTGATGATGTGTGGCCGAACCGCTGACTGAAAACAAAAACTATCATATTCTATGACCGACAATATCGTTGCGGATGTGGTCCCCACCAGGTTCCAGTAATTGTGCAGATAAATTTGATCCTTTGCTGGCGTTTTCGCTTGAAATACTCAATGTGGGATCTCCAGGTGCACTTTGAATCGGACTCCCCAAGATATTTCAAGGACATAGAATGAGTTATCAGCTTACCCCAAATTTGAAGCTTCGGTTGTGCTTCCTTGAAAAAACTACCAACTAAGTTTTCCCCGTAGAGACCGTGTTCTGTAAATGGTGTACTTATAAATGTTCCGATAGGAAAACCAACAATAATAATCCACAAACTGTGGAATGAATACACAGGAATGTGTGTGATTGCCATATGACAATCCGGTGACTTTATTCAGTCACACCGGAGCAGGTTCCCATGAGGCCACGGATGGCCAGAAAATTACCTACTTTGAACTGGCCAATCAGAAGCCAAGCCAACGTTCTTCTGGAACGATTACAAGAATTTTGATACCCATTTTGATTGTGTTCAATTCAAATAATTTGCTGGTCATCCGTGAACCCATGGGAACCTGCTCCGGGGTGACTGGTCCAGGATCAAATCACTGGATTATCATTTGGCAATCACACATATTCCTGTGTATTCTTTGAATGACTTTTAGTGTCATTACTGCTGATTTTCTATTGGATTCATGGATTGGATTCCGATATTTTCGAAAACAGATGATGGCCATCGGTCAAATGAGAGAATTTTGAAAAAGCGGTTGAGTTTTTGAATACAAAACTGATATTTCCATAGTTAAAGTCATTTTAGTTCCGTGGGTAAAAACGGTCCCTGTCGGCCTCTTAAAGGTGTTTTTTTTTGGACACACAACGGTTAGTTACTTTTTTTTCGATGAGATTACTGTGTAAACATATCATAGCAAACATAGATTTATAAGAGGGCAACTCTTTCTGAGCTGGCAGGTCCTGTTCTAGTTAGTAACCTAGGACAGGACCTGCCAGCTGTTAGTGCAAAAACAAGACCATTTAGCTGTCAAAAAAGACCGTTTCTTATTGGTCGCTTTGACAACCACCACTACCGTCTCCGTCGAGTTATTTTACAAGCAGGCAGTTTGTTGTTGGTTTGGCGGTGTTGCTAGTAGTCACTATTTTTTCACTTTTTTCGTTTGTGATAACTAGAACAAAAGTTCACTTTTGCAGTGGTTCGAAATGAAGTGCAAAGCGATAAAATGTGGTCGCAGTGACGTGTCACATTCGGGTCTCCAGTTTCATCGGTTCCCGAGAGATCCAATCGTTCGCCGAAAGTGGATGAAGGCCTGCATTGGGAACGCACGTGAGGAAGACATTCTCCTGCTCAAGATTTCGCCCCACAGCAGAATTTGCAGCGTAAGCATCAATGAAATTCAATGAAACCTCATAAATTAACGATTAGTTTGATGCAGCTTCATTTCCCGAACGGAAAAGAAATGCCAATGGAACTTGGAATATTCCAATTGCCGTCACTCCGCCGGATGAAGAGTGGCAGGAAATGGAGGTGGTTGAGAAAATTTATGGTGATGAGCATAGTGGAACAGGATATGCTGCATCAAATGGAGAATTTACGGATTATGAAATAGTGGAAAACATTGACCAGGTACCTATGCTAGGAGGAGATGCTATGTCACAGTCTCGACTACGAGGGGAAATTTTTCGTTTGAGAGAGCAAGTTACCAAGCTTAAGAGGTAATTTGCTAAATATTCGATTGGATGGAATGCTTTCAGCTTCATTGAATCACATCTTCTACTTTAGATCGATTCGTCGTTGGAGAAGTCGTTACGGCAATCTGGTTGCGCGAAAGAAAACAGATGATTCGGATGTCGTAGATTCGAACTCGTTGGATATTGCCTGTAAACAAATTTTCAACGACGATCAATTGAAGCTTCTCTCCGGAAAAGTTCGTCAAGTGAAGCAGTGGTCGGAAGCAACGATAATGGATTCGCTGCAAATCCGATTTGCATGTCAGGGTGGCTACCACAAGCTCCCCCCCCCCCCCCCCCTTCCCCCTAAACTCATTTTTTTTTTTCCAAAATTTAATTCCTTAATTTTTTTCTAATTCAAATGCTGGCATACAGAATTGAGCGGGATTGTGGACTGGTTCTCGACGAAATGAGCATCGACGAAGCAGAAGCAAGGATGGTTCCAATCGTATCATAAATCATTCGTTTTACGCTCATCTTTGATTCAATAGATGCACAAAATGAGAGGTTCTGCTTCACCTCTCAAACCGAAAACTGTTGGGCCATGGTAAACAGTGAATGAACATTGCATGAATTTCTTCGCTTGTCAATTGTATGCGTGTTCATCACTGCTTGCTTGTACAATTTATTGATTCGTTCGTTGGCTTTTGTTGGTGATTCATTTTCGTTTCCTGATTCGATTGTGTGCTTGTGCTCGAAGCTTCCGATCGGATCACTTGGTGATTGTGTGGTGCCGCGTTCAAAGCAAAAAAGAATCGGAGGCCAAAAAACACAGTGTAGCCAGTAAATACAGCGGAAAAAACAAAATATGTAGCAACTAAACGCCAAATGTTAATATTAAGTGACATGTGTTCCTTTAGGCCAGTATTTTCAGTTTCTGGTAGATACTGATGATGGCACAGGTTACCTAGTTGGTAATGGTATGGCATTACCAACCCGGATGCAGTGGATTCCCTGTCCGGTACAGACGATTTTCACATGTCACAAAACAAAAATGAATGCATTTTTGTTGGAATAGAAAATAGGCGAATGTTTGTTCAACGAATGATAATCGACGATAAGGATATTAAACACTCTTCAATTGATATCTCCATAACGATTTTTCTTGCATATTATGTGATGTAAAAATAATAAGGTGTGTCAATAGAAAAAAAATGTCACGACTTATCGGATACGTGTGACAGGAAAATTAAAAAAAATATAATTGAGTAGGCTGATTTTTCCCATACTTAAAAAAACTTCCATCACTGTTATTCGAACCAAATGAAAATGAATGATTCTGTTCAAATGAATGCTATCATCTCTCGTCTCGAAACATTATCATCTGGCGATCCTACGGGGTCGTATTTCCTAAGCCACTCAATCAACGAAGAGTGAATCACAAGTAGGCAGAGCTGTTGTCCATTCGACTTGCTTGGTGGAATGGAGTAATCTACAAAACGTCTAATCTTGTTCACTCACTGAGTTCCTGCGTATGCTGCCTTTACTAATACATTTATCGATGTGTTTGTTTCAAGCACGGATAACAATAAATAATTTTCGCCGATTTTTTCGGCAGTCACCAACACTGAGAGGGGTGCCACAAACAGTTCGTTGGAAACACGCTCCCCCCTCTGTCTTACCGTCTAAAGGCTTGGTTTTGATGCTTGTTGGAGTTGCTGAACGGTGGAAGCAAGTTGTTGCGTACGAGTTTACGAAAGCATCAATTCCTCCAGAGCAACTCAAGAAGCTAGTGTTGTCCGTTATTGAAAAATCGGAAGAGCTTGGCTTGCGAGTACAGTTTGTTACCTCTGACTCCGGTTCCGAGAATCAAAAGATGTGGAAGGATATGGGGCTGAATATCAAAAACCAGAATATCTTGTCTAATCTGGAACTGCAGCATCCAATCGACAACAGTCGAAAACTGGAGATCGTGCCCGATCCAGTCCATGTTTTTAAAAATGCAATTCATGGATGGATCAACAACAGATTTCTCGTCGTTCCAAAATGGTATGTCAATAAAAATGGCCTTTCATCGGATATTGTGCATCGGGATCATCTGAAAGAGTTGGTCGAATTCGAGGCAGGAATCAATTGAGAATGGCTCATGGGTTATCTCCAGCCGACGTGGCGTTTGATGTTCCTGTTTCGTCTGTCGACAAAATGAACGTATCTAACGCAACAAAAATACTGCAATCGAGCGGTTGCTGCTGCGCTACGCGTAGTGGCTTCCGAGAAAAACCGACATGAACTGCTAACCACAGCATGCTACTTGAGGACATGTCAGACTGGTACGGAACACTCAACAATCGTTCGGAAGATCATGCGCTGCGCCAATCAGACTGAAAAGCTTTACAGGTAAGGATTCCACGATATCATAAAAACATCGATACTTTTACTTCAAAGCAATAGCGAAAGAAAGTATCGAAAGTATCGAAAATATCGTATCGAACATATCGATACCTACGGGGATCAAATGAATACTTTTCTGTTAGCTCAAAGTAAACTACAGATTTTATCAAATTTGTAAAGCAATTAGAATTGATCTTGTAAAATATCTTCTAAACATATTTTGAAAATTTAGTAAGTGGCAGTCATTTTTAGACATACCTCGCCATACAATTTTAGACTGCAAATGAGATCTATCACCTAATTTTGGGTGTAA
>JAHHFK020005610.1:0-43975 GCA_024533555.2 Aedes koreicus | reverse complement strand
ATAGGGTATGTGTCCCTTGACTCAGCCTAATATGCAACGATCGATTACATGTTTTATTATTACTCATACAAAATTTAAGCTGTAAGCGATATTTAGCTTGCTATACACTTGCTTAGATACGTTAAATAAGATGTTTGGTATTATGTATCACGAAAAGTTACACAATTCTTTTTATAAAGTCAGAAACTTTCGAGGGATATGGATGTAATATCGGTCTATAAGCATCAAATTGGGTCTACTCATGGATGCAACTTCGTCCCATTCGATCGATTTTTTTAATTAAATGCAGTCTTTGTATGGTTTCTTTTCCTGATTTTATGATTTAAGGCACTGCCAGCTGTATTCGCTTTATCCAACATTAAATTTCACAAAACAAACTTAACTTAAACTGCTTTGAAACACTTAAAAGATTTTCACATATGATTTATTGTCGGTTCGATAGTGAAAACATAATAATTCACTCTGCGCAGGATTTGTTCCTTTGATTTTTGTATATATGAGCCATTTGGAAAATATTCAACCGAAACTTATACATTTTTACTGAAAATTTTATCAATAACATCATTTTTACTAAGTTATCCAGACAACAGGCCATAGTTGGGAGCAAAGAAAAAAATAAGTCCCCAACATTGGGTCTACGATTTTCTTGTAAATTTTTTTTTTTTTTCTCCCCCTCCTTTTTTTTTTACCGCTTTTCCTCCGACCCAAAAACAAAACTAAAACACGAACGAACAACAAAAATAATAAAAAAAAAAGCTCCAAAATCGTCCAGGCAAATATTTTTTTTTCGCTAATAAGACATATTTGGTACATAGGCCGAATAAAGGAGCTAGGCTTACATTACATCCCCTTACCCTACCCATTAAGAAATCAAATTAATTTCTATAATGCACTAGAATTTTCCTTGATAGTAGGCTGTTCTACTGAAAGAACTTGGCGCATGTTTTTTAGAATTTGATTTCAGGATAGAAGAATTTTACAGTTTTAAAATAAAAAACGTGATTATCGAATTAAAGCAAGATTGGAATATCGCATTTGAGGCTATTTGGACTAATTGGAAACGTAATTCCGGACATCCATGGTGCTACTTGAAGGAAGTCTGGGTCATTGTCTCGGAGTGAGGACCTCAACAGAAAAGTATCGATTCTGGTTGCTCAACTTGAAGAAGTCAGTTTTTTGAAATCCGGATGAGCTTTTTGCTTTGTATCCCTTTTGCTTCAATTCCATTCTTTCGATGAGAGTTCCCTGGGCACTGGCAAAATCTTGTGGTAGTTTAGCTTCAACAACCAGGTCCCAGGGCTGGTCCGGTTTTTTTACCGTTTTGGAAAGAAGCACACTAGTGTTGCCAGATCAGTGGTAATGTAGCCCCAAAGTGCTTCTGAAAATCCTCCAGTAGTTATTATCTATGAACATTATAATTCTGAGATGGTGATCAAGAAAAGTATTTGTGAATAGTTGAAATTTTGCATTTGATCATATAAGCTCAGTTGAAAAGCTGAAATAGTTTATTATCAGATATAAGTACACTTTTGGATAGCATTACCATATAGAAGAGCTGTTTCATTATTCATTTCATGATCCATTATTCATACTATTCGAAAATGTAGGTTTGATGTTTGAATCAAATGGTTCTTTCTGTTATTAACTTTGTTTACTTTCAACAACAAATAAAAATAAATCAAAGGTTAGAAATCCGATGATTATCTTTTATTTTTGAAAATCACTCATTGCAAAGTGATTCGATGAAAATGGCAACGGTAATCCTAGATGCTATACTTGTATCGTAGTCGTTTAGCGTGAGCCGATTTTGCTTAAATAATTCTAGATAAACAGTTTTGAAGAAAAACGCAGCTTTTAGAGTGTGCATCAACAATCGACGATATATTACGTCATCAAAAGAAAGTTTTGCTGAATAATTCAAAAGAGAATCTGAAAATTATGGCATGTACTAACGAAACAATCCACGGTACAGGCAGAACGAGAGAACAATTTCTAAACAGAAGTAACTTCAAGTAGATGCAACCGTTCCCAATTTATCAATATGCAAATGATTTTACATTATTATGTAAGGTTTGGGTTCTTGAACTCAGACTGGTAACTTATTCGTCCATAAAATAAAAAAAATACTGTCATAAATATTAACATCAACAAATCAAGGCAATGACGTTCAATAAGTTGTTTATAGTTTATTAGTTGGTGATATCAACATCTTAAAAGGAAATAGTTTAATGTGCGGCAATTCAATATATCAAAACGATATATCAAAACTTACGAATAAGTAATGATGAAGGGCCTATAGAATACGGAAGAGAGGGACATCCACAAATTAGGTACGATACACTGATTTAGTAAGGGGCCATCCATATACCACGTGGGCACTTTACGGCTGGTAGAGGGTATGTAAATGTATGGTTTTCCACATGGAGAGCGAAGGGCGAAGAGGGTTACAAAATGTCCACGCAAAAACGTAAAGCACATTGAAAAAAATGGTATCCTGAGTTGTACAATGGTATGCAAATAAACTGTAGATCGGAGACTAATTTTTGCATTCTTTTAGATAATCTTATCCAATTCCAAGCAATTTTCAGGGAAATTCATGATTAATTTATCGAATGTATTTGTTTTATTTTGATTTAAGTCTTTTATCGTGCCATAAAATAAATGCGCATATAATTTGGAGCATAATACGCTGTAGAGAACATAATTTGTTTTTGATATTTTGTTATCAAACAAAATTTATCGCAACACTAGACCTTTTTTTACTGCTAAAAGAATCAGAAGAGCAGAGAATCGAACAAAGCAGAACAACAACAAAACAACCTCGATTTCACAGTGAAGTTTGACAGCTGTGGCTATTTGGCCACATTCTGGTTTTCACGGCAGCCAATAGGTTTTATGAAGGTTCTCAAGTGGTCATAACATCTTTCACTAGAACATTTTCAAAATCTTTATGTTCTTATAAAGGTTTTATTAAATTGTTTTCACAACCGCCTATAGAGTGGTCCACTTTTCACCACGAATTTCGGCTTCAAAGAAGCATAGAGGAGGTGTTGGTAGACAAAACAGTTCTGAATGTAGTTTTATCAACAAAGCCGGGAGGATTGTTATACGGCTGAAATAAAACTTTAAATTTTACTTGGGCAGTGCATGCAAGACCATACGTGATCTATCATCCACTGTTTGACTGCGTGGGTCCGGATGAGTTATCAATTCCTTTTAATTTGGCAGTGCCGTTATTAAATTAAGTAAAAAATAAAATTAGGTTAAACTAGTGGTTTTTTTAGAAGCATAAACTCTTGTTTGGTTAGTTACATATTTAGTGTGCATTGTGGTAGAGCAACAAATAAATATCAATGTGGTTCTAAGAAACGCAGCACAATTAAGTCATAACATCGACAGATAATCAAAAAATATGATTACTCCTATATTTTAGATAAATAGTTCAAAATCACTGGACATTATAAAGAACACCATTAGAGTGAGAACAATCTAGCCAGATAAAAGAAAACCGCTCTGTAGTTATCAGTAGTTAAATCTTATTAATGATATCAGTCCATATGTTGGAATGTTAAGAAAGGTATTGAATTCCTGTTATTGAAAGTGATAATTAATTTAATATAATTTTTTTATCAGAAACACGTAGAGCCCTTCAATTTTGTCACATGTTCATAACGTATTACCAAAAATTTCTACACATCTTCAGCAGATGATGCCCAAAACGATCAATGTTATTTTGCTGATCAATGAAACCCCGTTGTACGGTTTTATATTATAAGCATTATTTTCAAAAATTGATCATAGTAAAAACGTCGACCTTCGAGGATGATTATTGGGGTTTAATAAGGGAAGTATCCAAATGTGACAATTATTTTCAAATTTAAAGGTGAACTGAATAAATATTTTGATAAATTTCAACAGACGCGTTCGATTTCCTCTCATTCAATTTGAAGTCAATGTGAGCGTTAGCAAAAAAATTGTTATGTCACATCTGAATTTACATGAAATAATGCATTAATTTATGCTTGGAAAATTGTATGATTTTTTTTTAAACTGCACAGATAAAAAGAAACATTGAATTTTCTGCGTTATCTAATGCACACAAAGTGAATGCTAGATTTGGCAGAAAATAATGGGATATTTCATGAAAATTTAAGCCAGATAACGCCTGAATCCGGACTGTTGCAAGAAAGATTGCAAACATTGTTGTATGGCGCATGAAAGATTGCAAACAATTTCGTTGTTTACGCCTCCTCTGGCTTGGAATCGAGGGGAAAGTTTACGCGCCTGTTAAAATTCATTATTTTTTTCTGTGGCGGCCTTCAATTTTTCTGGGATCGACCATTTAATCGGTTTTGACTCACCTCTATTGCTTTTACGACAATTATGTTTTGACATTGGATAATGAAGTTATTGAATCACAATAATCATTATTATGTAATCGGCATTTTCCATACTTTTTGTATTTTTTTTTTTTTATATTGCCCACTGATCTCTCTTAATAAATGGACTTTGTTTTGCCCCTGCAGATCGGAATTCTTGTTGTACGCTCTGCAAGTCTGTACTTATCAGTCAAAGTACCATTTAACGGTTTTGACTACTATTGCGCAATTATTTCACAATAGGCAATGTTGTAAACAATAGATATTTGCTGCCAAACGAAACAAAATTATTGAATCCTGATGAGTGTGATACTATTACTAGATACTATTAAATTTCAGTCTCTCTGGAAAGTAAGTGAAGATAAAATAGTCGATTTTTAAGTATTGTAATTTTTGCGTTTTTTAATAGCTTAAAAGTAATCAACCATTGATTTTAAAATATTGGTAGAAACTTCTTCCACAAATTGATGAGAATTATTCAAAACACGTTCGTCTTTTTGTTCATATGGTAATAAACTGGCTTTCTATCTATTTAACTGGTTCGTCACATCAGAATACCACAAACCGAATAGATAGTTACCATAAACGCATGATACGTTAAATATAACAATTATTCCATAAAAGGTTTGGATGATACCCCTAACAAGACGTTCAACAAATTAAACATAACAAATTATCAAGAATAAGTAGGGATAGGCCTTCCATATTAAACCCGTCAACCAATCATGGGCCTTGATTTCCTTTCTGAAAGAAAAGAAACCGTGATCAGATATATTCCGCTTCAGGAAAATCCAACGGTGCCCACTGGAATCAATACCAGACCAACTGGGATGACATGCAACCACGCTTACTACTACACCACTGGTACCATAAATTAATCCAATATCTCCAATAATAACACAGTTGTAAAAACTTCCCCAGAAAGTATGGACCCAGTCAGAAACCACTGATATTTCTCAATAATTGATAACCAGTTCTTTTTATTGCTGCATCCTGCTGTTTTCCTTTATCTATCATTTCTGTAGCGGTTTAATCGCTTTCAACGGTTTATTTCAAACTTCGTGGACTTTCAGCGGAACAACGTCGATAAATATTGTGCACAGAGCCCGGAATGTTACTGAAGAAGTTGGCCAAAATAGAAGTAATAAGTGGCAAGCCAGCGACAGGAAGTTCAGCGAGGTTAAACCAAAATCGGGTCGAACAAAAGTCCTACACCCTCAGATAAACGTATAATGAAGCCATTCGAGCACAAGAAGTAGGTTTCAGAGCGGAATGTGGCCAAAATAATGTGTGCATTAAAAGAAGCGACTGTTCCAATTTTTCATGCGATTCTGCCATCTGGTGAAAATTTTACAGCTCCATCCGTTTGTTTACGGCAGCTATGGCGAGAACAGTGGAACAACTTCGATCTACAGGGTGCGGCAGCAAATAATGCGAAAATGTTCAAACTTGAGTATTCGTGTAGCTAGTGACTAACTTCTGTCGAAAGTGTATTTGTTTATGTTTAGTTTCAAGTGCTGCATCCAAAAATTCTATTTGTTTTATTGCAAATTCGTCAAAATGTTCGCGAAAGCAGTGATCACCAGTTTGTTGCTCACCCAGAAGAAGCCGAAAGAGATTGCCAAGGTGGTAGGGTGCCATTTGGCAACAGTTTACCGCATAAAAAAGTCCCTACAGGGTGGTCCTAAGCAGCGGAAGCCGGGAAGCTTTGCACGCAAGCCAAACGTGATCAAATCGGTCCGTGCGAAAATTGCTCGCAACCCGGTGCGTTCCATAAGAAAACTTGCAAAGGAAGCCAATATTTCGGAGAAATCCATGCGGAGAATCATCAAAGAAGACCTGCATGCATCTTCCAGAGCCAGAATGAACGCCACTTGATTACGGACCGGGTCAAGGAACTACGAGTGACTCGTTCCAAGAGATTGCTTTCCTTGTTGAAGAAGGAAAAAATGATAATCCTGTTCTCCGACGAAAAGCTTTTCAGCATCGATGCTGTAGCCAACATCCGCACGGACCAGTTCATTTCACCGCAGAAAATGGAGAACGTTCCGGAAAAAGTGGAATTCAAATTTGAAATCAAACATCCGGCTGGTGTCATGATGTTTGGCTTGGTGGCGTCCAACGGTCTGAAAATGCCGCCTGTTTTCATTGATGCTGGAGTTAAAATCAATACCGAAGTGAATATCGGTATTTTAAAGGACCAAGTGCTTCCCTGGGTAAAGGCCAACTTCTCCGAGGATCAAAACGTTGTCCTACAGCAGGATGGAGCGCCGTGTCACACGTCCAATCGAACCCAACAATGGTTGAACGATAACATGAAGTTTTGGCCGAAGGATTTGTGGCCCCCTAGCAGTCCAGATCTTAATCCGTTGGATTATTCGATTTGGGCACATGTGGAAGCACGAGCCTGCAACACATCACACCCTAGTGTGTAAACCCTGAAGTCAACCATAACACACACATGGCAGTCAATGTCGGAGGACTACGTCCGAAAGGCATGCTCTGGCTTCCGGCGTCGGCTCGAGGATGTTATTAATAAAAATGGAGGACACATTAAATAAATTTGTTTAAAAGGACTTTATAAAGATAACTGCACTCGAAAATGTTGATATCATTGATTGAATTAGTTAAAAATGGGATTTGAAAGAAATAGAACAAATTTTCGCATTATTTTCTGCCGCACCCTGTACTATGTTTGCTGGGAATTCGAACTGTATAATCATAGATGACGAAACGTACGTGAAATTCGACTACAAATCCTTGCCGGGGCCACAATATTATACAGGGGAAGTATTGAAACAGTCAGAAAAATCCATTCAAGTCGAAAACTTTGGTAATAAAGTTATGGTCTGGCTAGCTATTCGTGGCTGTAATAAAATTTCACAACCCTTTCATCACAACTGCTTCGAGAAACAGTGAAAGACTGCTTACAAAAACGACTTTTATCCATGATTCGAATCTGTTGTCTTCTGGTCAGATCTTACGCAAAATCAACGGTAGAATCAAGAATGTTTCATTCGTTTCAAAGGACATGAACCCTCCCAATTGCCCGCAAATTCGACCAATTGATGTATTTTTGGCATTGACAAAGGAACATGTCTCGGCAGCAGATACCATTCAGTAGTTTGAAAAATATTGGAAGAAAATGTCAAAACATGTTAGCGGTCTGTGCTGAATCTTATGTAGAACGTTCGCAAGAAGGTATGATATCTAGCATGCAATCGCTAGATTGCACATATTGAGAACAGTAACCTAATGTGCTACTCTAATGTTAACAGTATATCTAATTAAAATTGAAGTTCCGACACATGTATAGTATTTTTACTGAAAACTGGATGCGTCCATACTTTCTGAGTCAGTCTTTAAGCGGTAAAGATCATATAACTTTTCAAAACACTACCTCTCTTAGTTTATGAATTTATACTTTCAATAAGTTGCCAATAGATGCAATGCTTTAACGAAGATAAAACGCTGATCATAAGAAAACGTTTTCGACTTTTTCTTACAAATGCAATTTCAATCAACTAGGCATGTAATTTGTGCATTCATTCCCAGTTTTAACCCACAAGTTTCTAAGTAAGCTCTTGGCTCACTAGAATTTCAATTGTAATTTCAATAAATTTCATGTTGGTTAGAAATTGCAGCTACCATCTTGCGGGTAATAGCGCTCACAGCATACCCATCCCTCGTACCCGTCCGCTTGCCACCACTTCAAATGAAGATAAACTGACTGTATTAGTCGGAAGTGGGCCTGCTGTGTGACACTGGAATGCGCTGCAGAATTATCACATATTTATTCAGCATCCGTTTGCAAGCGCTACTGGATTCTGTGCCATGCATCCTCGCGTGAACTTGCGTCAACTCACATATATAGAGAGAAGTCAGCAGTGCTAGGTGGAAATTATGCAGACGCCCGGGAAGGATATATTGTTCTTTGCGATTGCGGGGCAACTAATAAATTTGAACAGCTTGTGTAGGAAGTTGGTTAATTAATTTTGATTCCAAAGCTTCGGGCTCAAGTCCCCGCCTGGATGTAGTCTGCACTTTGGCAGCAGTTCAAATCCTGCTTGCGCTGGGTAGGAATTTCAATTTTCCTACATCTGAAACTGCAGGCGGTGCGGAGAATTGAGATTTCTCGTTTCATCGGTTCCGGGTAAGATTAGACGGTTCTGATAAGATTTGTTGAATCTATCGTTGAATCCAAGGTGAGCGTAGGTTGATTGTATGTAAATTGCAAGCTGGGCGTCTCTTCGTTGGGAGTGTCTAGATTCAATTGAAATCTAACATAAATTTCACCCGAATCCCTACCACCCTTCAAAAAGTAACATTTTAAACCATCATTTCTGTAGCATTCGTTTTATGTTGTCATGATAAGAAGTTCTGTCGGGAAACTTTCTTTTGCGGACAAAAAAAAACATACAAAGGTTAATCCTGTTCGGTGATGTTTCACTTTATTCCACTTTTGCAGCATCAGCAGTTTAGCGATAAAGCTGTAACGTTTTTTTCTGCTTCTATATTCCGTTTGTTTTGTAGAGCTTTCGAGTTGCTCCTTTTTCCAACCAGCATCCCGTATATTCTTCTTTTTCTTTTTCTTTGTCCTAAACAATGATAGATTCGCTTGATCCTCCAACAGACTAACCCCATAGGGTTGAAAGAAAAAGCGGAAATAAATTCGAAAGGTGCTTATCAAGATCGAAGCTTTGGCATTATATTTTCAAATGTCGTCCTGTTCTCGTGTCGCCGGTAACGGGAGACTTTCAAATCACAGTATTTTTCCTCCATTTAGCTTGTTTTGTTGGAAATCCAGAAGGGATCGTAACTCTTTCCGCATCCTAGACTAGCGAGTCGTTTGCTTTCGCTTTGAAACGTTTGAAGATTTGTGTGAATGGATGAGTGAGGGAAATGTTTTTTTGGTCTGTAAATTTAATCAAACAGTTCGGCAGAAATGTCCCACGCCTCTTTTCGCCCCTAAGCGAATCAGACAGGGAAGTTTTGTCAACATTAGATGTGTGCTAGTTCCGATCGCAGAGAGAGAGGGTCGTATTCCGATTCGATGTTGTCATCTAATCAAGCGGAACGAATGTGGCGCGCTGATTTAATTAACAAATTACAACGGAAAGGCGGAGAACAATCAATTCAGACGATCGTCGTCAATCGTTGAATCGTGGTGGATAATTAACTTAAAAAATGCATGCTAACATTGATGGGTGGTTGGATTGATTTAGGAAATTGTTTGGCAGTATGTCGTGATTTTGTCGAATAATCAGCAGAGCGTGTATGTCGTGTATTAAGTCAATTACACCACTGGAATTCACCATACAGCGCGTGATGTACAGAATTCCATTATTCCTCAGTAAATCCAGAGGAAGTAAGCTTTTATAGTTGTTTGAGAAACGGTCGTCCCACTGATTTTTTTTTAAGTCGAACTTCTCGGTTGCTTGTACTACATTCCATCAAAAGAGATAACCTAACACAAATCAACAACAAATTGCAACATGCCCTACCCAGCGTATCCTTCCAGCTTTTGCCACCTTCAGAATACTTGGTTCGTCATAGAGTTGAACGAGCTCGTGATTCTTCGTCGCCATACATCATTCTCCTACACACCGCCAAAGATGATGCTAAGCACGCGTCGCTCGAATACTCCAAGTGCTTGCAAATCCTCTTCGTCCTATTGTCTTTTTGCTTTAAACGGTAACCAGAAGCTGTTAAGAACCTCAATATAGTCCGTCGAGTTCATCTTACAAGATGTGAATGCCAACTTAAACTTTCCTGTAGCACAAAATCCAAGCCAAACGATTAGAGATCATCCTCCGAAATTACGTCTGGAGAAGTACCTTGGTTCCTTCCGTAAATCTCGCCAATAGCCAGTAAATCCATCGGGACCATCTAGATTGAATTTCTTTTCATCGGAAAAGATCACCTAGAGTTGAAAAACGAACATTTAAATAATAAACAATTGAACAAAATATAGTTGGGTTCACCAGTTTAAAAAAAAATGAAATTTATAAAAAAATTACCGTGTCCCACTGGCGTGCCATGTTGAGTCTGGCGAATTCTATTCGTATCTGTTTATGCACAGGGGTCAGATTTGGTACCTTGTTCATTTTTGACCAAATAATGTTCGGACTGGTCGGCAAAGCCTTCCGAATTGTTTCTTTACAGACCGGCCAACTGAGATTAGACTTGATGTAGAGAGTGATATGGTGGAATTTGAGGCCAATTTCAAAATGCTTCGCTTATCCTTCGGTGACAGCTTCGATTTTTTGGCTTTCGTTTGATCGTAGCATATTTTTCTGGATCCTTCAAATAATTTCGTATGACTTTATCCGATTGGCTGAGTCTACGTCCAATTTCTCGAATTGAAACTCCTTCCTGTTTATAGGCCTCAATCATTCCCTTCTCTTTCTCACTCAAAACACTTCCTCTCGGCATTTTTAAGCAATTTTAGCAGGATTTACTTTATGAAATTCTACAAACCAAAGCAATACCTTATGTGCGGCTTGAGAAAATGGACGCTTAAATTAATGAAAACATGTTTATTTGACAACTATAGCACAAACACTATCAAAAAACAGCATGCAAAACAAATGTTTTACTAATACAAACAGACACACATCGTAGCATCCATTGATTGTACCACGAACATTGCAAGGTGTGTAAAATTAAAGGGTGTACGGAATCAAATTGCGACACACACAAACATTCGGCAAAATTCACCCGTTTAACCAGTAATCTTCAAACTTTCAGAGAGTAAAATAAAACATGTTATGAATATTTTCACATGTTTGTTTTATTCAATTTCAATTCCATACCCAAATGCACGAACCTTTTTCTTTACACTACTCATAACTCACTACTCATACTCCTGTACAACATTTGGACCAACTTTTTTTTGCGTGGCAATCCATTTTTTCTTCATATCTTCCTCCGATTTCACTTCCTTAGGATGCTTCCGAAGTGCATGCTTCATAATGGCCCAGTACTTTTCAATTGGCCGTAGTTCCGATGCGTTCGGGGGGTTGAGATGCTTCGGCACGAAATTGACCTCCTTAGCCTTGTACCACTCCAAAACCTTTTTCGAGTAATGGCACGAGGCTAAATCCGGCCAGAAAATCGTAGGACCATCGTGTGACCTCAGAAGAGGAAGTAGATGCTTCTGGAGGCATTCCTTTAGGTAGATCTGCCCATTGACCGTTCCAGTTGTCACGAATGGGGTGCTACGCTTTCCATACGAGCAAATTGCTTGCCAAATCATAATTTTTTTTAGCAAAAATTGAAATCTTCTGCTTTCTGACGTCCTCAGGGACATCGAATTTATGATGAGCAGTGAAAAACTGGAGCCCCGGAAGCTGCCGGAAGTCTGCTTTTACATACGTCTCATCATTCATAACGAGGCAATGTGGTTTCGTCAACATCTGGGTGTAGAGCTTCCGTGCACGTGTTTTACCTACCGTATTCTGCCGTTCATCGCAATTAGGCGCCCTTTGGACTTTTAACGTGTGTAGTCCTTCACGTTTTTTCGCATCTTGTACGGAAGTTTTGGTTAGATTCGGTTTCTTCGCCAAATCTCGAACTGAACTGTTGGGATTCCTCTTGAAAGCTTGAACTACCCGCTTGTGATCCTTAACACTATACGGAGATCCATTTTTGCCACTTTTTTCTTTCCGATCGATGGTCAAACGTTCGTGGTACCGATTTAAAACACGAGACACCGTAGAATATACCATTCCCAGCTTCCTGCTGATGGCACGAGGAGAAAGATCTGGATTTTCGGGGTACGTGCGCAAAATTTCTTTGCGCCGCTGCTGTTCTTCCGACTCTATCTTCGCAACGGTTGCACATCTGCTAGTGAAACTTACACAGCGTAAACAAATATACATTGAACTAATTCCACCCAAAATTTCTATAGAAAATACCCAACGGCTAAAAAGTAACAGCCATTTAAAAGTGGTGCAATTTGATTCCGTACAACCTTTAGAGGTGTGTAAAATTAGGTAAATTCGAATATCTCAGCAAGCTATGAAGATAAACCCACGTTTACTCAGATAAAGTTGTTCGTCATAAATTTTTCTCATCTTTTAATTGTATTGACTTCATAATAGCATTATGTTGGGAACATTTTTTTATGAGTAAATATTATAAATTGGCAATATAATCATCGTTCCACCAAACTATAACAATTGTGATAAAATAACCAAATCGAATCCAGCCATGATAATTTTTTTTCCTTATAGTTTGGACCATAAAAAAATTGTTAAAAAATATATTAGGTGCGCAACTAAGTTCTCGCTGTTTTTTGGTGAAAAAGGAACTTTATTTTGAAAACAAAGGTTACAAACGAATTATTCAAAGTATTGCCCATCACTAGCTACGACTTTTTCCCATCTTTCTGGTAGAACGTGAATACCATTTCGATAGAACTGTTCGTCTTTTGATGATATCCAAGAATCAAGCCATTTTTAGATGTCATCATATGAGTGGAATTGCTGACCAGTGAGACCATGTGCCATTGAACGGAACAAGTAATAATCGGACGGTGCAATATCAGGAGAATATGGCGGGTGGGGTAGGACTTCCCATTTGAGCGTTTCCAAGTAGGTTTTCACGGGTTTCGCAACGTGAGGTCGAGCGTTGTCATGCTGAAGAATCACTTTTTCGTGTCTGTGCTCGTATTGTGGCCGTTTTTCGTGCAGTGCTCGGCTCAATCGCATCAATTGAGTTCGATCCCGTTCCCCGGTTATGGTTTCGTTTGATTTCAACTTGGTCCCACCAAATACACAGCATAACCTTCGCAGCGTGAATATTCGGCCTAGGCGACGATGTTGAAGCATGCCCGGGCAGTCCCCATGAATGTTTCCGTTTTGGGTTACTGTAATGAATCCATTTTTCGTCACCCGTCACAATGCGATGTAGAAAAATCTTCCTGTTTTGCGGCTGGAGCAGTTGTTCACAGACGAAAAAACGACGCTCAACATCTCTTGGCTTTAAATCGTAAGGAACCCATGTTCCTTGCTTTTGAATCATTCCCAACGCATACAATCGCTTAGAAACGGATTGGCGGGAAACTCCTAATCCTGAACCAAGCTCTTCTTGCGTTTGACACGGATCCTCATCGAGCAATGCCTCCAATTCAGAGTCTTCGAAGTTTTTTGGCCTTCCTTCACGCGGACGATCATCAACACTGAAAATCACCGTTTTTGAAGCGAGGAAACCAATCACGACACGTTGTTTCACTCAGAGCAGCATCACCGTAAACTTTTTGGAGCTCTCGATGTGCTTCAGCCGCCGTTTTCTTCGAATGAAAGAAGAAAATCAACACTTCCCGCAAATGACGATTATTTGGCACGAAATCAGACATCTTCAAACAACCAAAATATATAACACTAAACCAAAATCACTGATTTGGCAAAGCGGTTTGTTTACCATATGTCTGAGCTTGGTTTATGACGCTTGAGATGTACAACATTCGACCAGCACTTACTACTGGCGCCATCTATTGCTAAACAGCGGGAACTTAGTTGCGCACCTAATAGAAGGTGTAGTTTTTGTAAGAGTTTTAATAACTAGAAATATTTTTTTGATTTTCGGTAATACGCTCGCAAAAAGTGTTGTTTTTTAAAAAGTGAAGTAGAAAATAAGACTTTTTTCTAAAAACTTTTATAAACGTCCTCTAAACAGCATTTAACAACGTTGTCGCCATAGAAAAGTTTTGTTGTTACACCCTAAACTATCGTTTGTAAGGTGAAGTTTTCGAACAAAACGTCATTTTGGACACCCTAATGTACATTGTTTTCTACGCATTCACCATAAGTTCGACTTTTCTTGCTTTTCGTTTCTGGTGGGTGTACAGTTCTACCACCATTCCAAATATTCAACCGAAAATGTCCATATCATCCGCGAAGCAAAGAAATTGGCTGGATGTCGTAAAAATCGTACCCCGGCTCATCGCATGACACCTTCTAGGCCGATTTTAACAAAAGGCATCATCTTGTCGAAGTCACCGGCAACCTTGGTAAAAACACCAGACCGTTTTGCATGAGAATCGAACTTGATTAATTTACCACTTGAGTTTCGTGCTTATAGTGAACTCGCAACGCAATGGACGCGACACGCTCGTACAAGCTCGTGTTTTGCTTTTGACACCGTGTTTGATTTTTGGGAAAATACCCGAGCCGAGTGGTTGCGATCACAAGAAAGCTCTCAACTTACACCCAGTATGATACTGGTTACCACGGATAGAGCAATGCTCGTCGGATGATTCTAAAAATTTGATAATTTGACTTATTGGTTTGTTTTCTTGGCTGTTGGGTGACTGGCGCATAAGTTGATTGAGTTTAACAAGCACGGCACAGTTCGATATAAAATAAATAAACCACGCGTGTTTTCCGCAATCAGACCCAATCGGAAACACTCGGCTGTGGTGTTTGCCGAAACATCGAACACGATGTCCGAAGTCAAAACACGAGCACCGCCATTGGTGTTGTACCCACCGCGTTGAGTGTTAGTCTGGAAGCACGAAGTCAAAGTGGGGAATTTAATGCACGCGCTAGCTAGGGAAAAAGTAGCTCGACGTGCCGTGTAGTGTTTGGACATGACTGGTCACCGTCGAGATTCAAACGAACTGGATTGTTCGTCTGAAATCTTCACGCATCTTTGCACACCGTCCATCGTTGCTCTAATGATTCATGTGAGCTTCCCGATGAAGCCATTCCCGTCCATGATTTTGCTTAGACAATTTTCTGGACCTAAAATGTAGACAAATGAGTCATTATTGGATTCATTTGAATTTGTTTCAACTGGCATTCTGCTCAATGCATCTGCCATTACGTTTAATTTCCCTTCTTTGTGTTTGTCTTCGTGGTCAAGATCTAGGCGGCATCGTAAATTTTTTTGGTTTTTATGAAAGCGTGCGGTTTGTGATCCATCACTAGTGTAAACTTTATATGATCCGTCACTAGTGTAAACGTTATTAGTTTCAAAAAATAATTCACTCATATTATTTTATTAATTTTTCAAACGTGGTTCCGCCATTACAATCGATAGAATCAGCGGATCAGTTCTAAGACCAATATAATGTGATAATATTCAACAAACCAAACATTGAATTATCATCCATGGAATACACGAAAATGTTCAATGGATGAATAAAGGTCTAGGCTTCAAAAACAAACATGCGCTCTTACTAAGATGACAATTTTTTTCCGTTCTTGTGAAAAGTTTGTATCTTAAGATAATGTTTAATTAGATCTCACAACTTGGAACTTGGATCTTGGAGGCCATTCATCTTTGAACCAAAAAGTTTGTCAAATTTCCTCTGCACCTGCTCTGGACAAGATTTGTCGTGCGGGATAGTGTTCTGTCTTTCTGGATCACGTTATGATCATTTTCAAACATTGACCGGACACTTGCTTTAACAACTTTCTCCAAAACTTCCGTTTTATACTATATTGCAATAAATCGTTTGCGCATCGCTTACCGAGCGAGGTCGGCCAGATCTCTTCCGGTCATTCAATGAGGGAGAGTCGTGGTAAGGCTTGTTCGCGACAAAAGGCTGGACACCCCTAAATGCGTATATCTCTGGAAATACTTCATCAACGCGTGGAATATTTCGCAGACTGATGAACGTATGTCTATTCACTGTGTAAAATCAATTTTTGGTGATACTACAAGCTTTTAGATCGAAGATGGCGTCGAAAGAAGAGCAGGTGCGAAAACCAATTGTGTGCGGTCGCAATGAAAATCCGGATCTGTCAGTAAGAAAACTTGCAAAAAAGCTTGGTTTTCCTGCAAGCACTGTCCATAACGTTCTTAAATCTTTCGATACACGTTTGACAACAACCAGGAAGGCTGGGAGCGGAACAAAAACGGATCTCAGGAACCACCAGAAGGACGCGAAGGTGAAGCAAATATTGCAGAAGAGACCAGATCTTTCGGTACGTACTGTGGCTAGAAAAATAAAAATGTCCCCAACTTTCGTGCATACTTCCAAGCACCGGCAAGGTATGAAGTCGTTCAAGGTGAAAACTGTACCGAACCGTAATGATAAACAGAATGTGGTGGCTAAAACCCGGGCTCGCAAGTTGTATCGCGAATATTTGACGAAGTTTTCCTGCGTGATAATGGACGATGAAACTTATGTGCTGGAAGACTTTAAGCAGCTTCCCGGAATGTCTTATTATACTGCCATGCAACTGAACGGGCGTAGATGAGAATTTCAGGACGAAAACGAAGGCTAAGTTTTTTCAAAAAATATTTGGTTTGGCAGGCAACATGCAGCTGTGGTCGAGCAAGCCAAAGCTTCATCACTACCTGCACGGTAAACAAGAAAATATACCGTGAAGAATGCAGCTAAATCGGTTGCAGAGAAGACTGAACAGACCCTAATGGCTGGAGTAAACTCGTAGTTTCTTCATGCAGCCTAAATAAGTAACTGTAATTAGTATTAAGATGACTAACAATGCACAGTTAAATGAATAAAAAATTCATATTGGATTGAACTAACAGCAAATTTGTTTTATTCCAAATTTAATCTGCCCAGATTTTGTCGCGAACAAGCCTTACCTTCTGATGATTCAATAGTCAAAATCGCGCTTAATAGCTAGGTTTTTCAAATTTATGAAAATGGTGCCCTCACCTTTCAAAATCTTTTTAATCATCGCATCACGAAATAGCTCCATAGCCCGCAGAGGAAAGACATTGAACGAACTCAGCCAAACATGGTGCGCATTCATTTGCACAAGCTAAGAGAAGAATTACACCAATACATTCTATCTACTCATTATGCAACACTAGTACTAAGCAAGAAAAATGTGACAAAAATTGCAGACTACTAAAATAGTATATCATAATCGGTTTCGTGTTATTTAACTAGATGATATTTGACCGAGTACTAGGACTGCATAGCTACTATTTGACTGTATGCTTGAACACTGATAGATTATCAATTTAGAAACGATAATCAAAGGCAAAATAATATTTACTTGAGTTACAATGCAAAGAAAAATTATTATTCAACCTCACATCTTTTCCTAACATAAAATGTGTATGTATACAATGATGGAAATTGCAATTTTAAAAAAAAATGCAACACGGAAAAAGATCAGCCCAGATTCTACAAATTAAAGACGCTCTAACACTTTGATCATGACTCACAGAATGCTTTAAAAGTATGGTTGTATATCACCCAGATAAACGCCACCTACAGAACACACATTATATCAAGCAATCGTTACTCTAGATTCACCCTAACATCTCTAAGCCAGTCGAAAAACCGAAAATGGGGACGATTTCACGCCACCGAAATTGAATTATAGTTTGGTTGATTGCGTGCAGAAATTCTTGCATCTGATGCCACACTTTCGTAGGCGCAAATCCTACACTCCAGATTAAAGGCGGAGATGACACGAAATCTCCAAAATGTAATTTCCTTGCAACCGTGCAATGCATGCTGTGCTGGTGACGGGTATTTCATCATATTTGGGGCGACATCGACGGAAGATTAAAATTTCTTTGAGTTTCGCTTCCCGAAAATAAGTGTCACTGCCGGTACCACCCACGTGACAATCAATGAGGGTGGAAATTCGACTTTACTTAGTTGAACGTCAAAATTTACCGGTTGTTTAAAAGATTTCAAATCAGGATGCGAGCACACACTGCTTTTTAAATGCTTTCAAAATCTTTAGAGTCAGCATCAGCGAGTTTAAAAACGGTGCACAAACACGATGCACTTTTTTTGGTCTTCCTGATCCATGAGAGAAGCACATTCTTAGGTACAGTTTTAAATCCCTCACGCTTGACTAGTGATTCTCGCCAGACGGGATCTAACTTCTGACGTTGCTGGGTGACGTATGTCAACCCCATTCTCTGAAGGGCAGACGCGTGTCGTCTTAGGAAAATTAACTCCTACTGTTTACTTTTCCTTTAGGGTGAGTTTTCTGAAGCGTAATATCACCTCAGACTGTGAGCCAGGTTCGCATTTTCCTTTCTTTCTCTTTGAAAGGTTTTCTTCTATAAACAACCGAGCCTCCCTCGAGTGAATTTGCTTTTCCCATTACAGTTGTCAAGAGTATTTGTTTATTATTGTAATCCTTGACTAGCAGACACACGTGAACAGTTCACACTAATGGCTATGTGATGTAAGTTTGTTATCTATAATTTGAGGCTAACATTGAACTGTCGCATTCGTGTTCGAATTGCTAGCACTCATTAGCTAACTTCCCTAATTAGCACTTTGTACATCTTAAAACTGCAATGGAAAACTCGTTACGAACGTCCAGAATTTGTAATTAAAGGATGCAATACTCACATTTTCCTACTAAGAGCTCAACTGTGCTTGACAATCGAACAGCTTTTGCCAACACGTTCCCAATCGAAAAACGTATCTCGTTGGGAAAAGTTTTGCCGGAAAACTTGTTTCTTTTGTAATAACCGAACGCGTTAGAGTATTTTTTTTCTTTCTTTTCACCCGGAACAAACTTTTCCGGAAGGAAACATATGCAACCGGACAAACTCTTAGTGTAGAATTCCTAATCACTTCCGCAGCAGCGAATGATGCTGAATTATGTCGTACACAGCTGGACCGCCATCGTTTCCACTGGATGACTTCAGGATTGAAAAAAAAATGTTCAAAAGTTAGGTCTCAACACTTTTGGCGCAGTTTGATCTTTCCCGCTTCTATAGAAATTGGACACGTGCCTGCCTTCTTCAAGACCACCAGTGACAGTCCCAACATGTCACCATAATAGGGTGGTGGCAGAGTAGAAGAAGCTTGATGGTTGTCTCCACAGAGCATAAATTTTCACCCAAAACTGTGTTTGGCGGCACCAGCTGGTCCGGACATGGTTATGATGAAATATTGGATTTGTCCACCAAAGATTTTCCATTTTGATAGCTGGTGTAAAATTACATGTTTATTGACATTTTCATTTGACGCAACGGATTCAAAATCAATTCAATTCAAACAGGAATTAATAATAATTGATGAATCCCAACGAATACAATTTTCCACGTAGCAAACATGCAGCATTGATCAACACTTCAAGTATTATTAAGGCAATAACCCCCCAAAGTGAACCAGCTGCTCCACCTGCACTTCTTTTTAACACTGATCGCTATCATTCTAAATTGGATCAATTACCAACGAAAATATGGAGTGCGAAAATCTGCTTCCTACCACTCCTCCTCCTCCTCCTCCTGCACATGCTAAGCCATGGATACACTCTGCAATTGTTGGAAAGCGTACCGCTTCGTGTCTTGTTCCATCCACGCCATGCCATTTGCAAGGATACTTCAGGCGGTAGAGCCGACCGAGTTTGTTGGTTGTTGCGGCTTTCAGCACGTCCTCACCATTTTCCACTTCTTGCACACTTGCTCTGCTCGTGTCGATGGCAGCTATGTCTTTTATTGGAGCATAAAAGCAATATCAAAAAGTCAGCAGCGTATTATCGTTCTCCGGCTGGAGGGAAAAAAATGGTCTTTTCCAGATCCGGAAAAGAACCGAATGCTAGCTCACTCCCTCGCGGCAGCTGATCCCTCCCACTGTGCCGCATATCCTGCGACCCGCGAATCATCGTCCAAGATAATTCAAGACGATGCCAAACGGAATCGGAAGGAGGAAAAAATCGTCCAAACTGTGGCACGTTAAGCCCCAAACAATCAACTTAAGATTCAGCTCACGTACGGAATTACGAGATTTTGGTATGCATGCATACGACACATTGTCTGAACGGCAGAGCTACCACAGAGGGGCAAGAGAACAGAATTGCACAGGAAAAATCGCAAACGGAAAAACCCAAAACCAAGAGTCGCCTAGAGTGTGTGGCACATTGCAAAGCACAAAGAAAAAGTGACTATCATTAGAATCTTAACGTGCCATTTTTCAAGAAAAGTGGGTGAAAAATCTGCTCCTGATGCCATGATGATGCTGATGACTTGTGTACGTTGTGTGCGGTGTTTTCGGTAACCGTAGTGGAGAGAGAACGAGAGGCGGAAAGGTTTGACGGAAGCACTCAGTACGTGCCGGGTCTGTGCTGATGGAGGAAAGTGGGAAAAGATGTGCTACTTTCGCCACGGGAGTCAATTTTCGGGGCATCAGATTGTATCGATGATACATTGATACGAGAGCTCACGCTGACTAGGATCACTGCATATACGGATAGAATATCAACGGATATTACATAATTGATGGGATTGAATTTCATTGGAAAACGGTGGAGCAAATGACTTGGGAATCTGTATTGTAAGATTTGGGGTAGGCTTAAGGCTATTACTTTTATTAGTACACAGAAAGAAATAATGAATTTTAACAGACGCGTAAAATTTCCTTTCGTTTAATTCCAAGCCAAAGGAGGCGTAAACAACGAAATTGTTTGCAATCTTTCATGCGCCATACAACAATGTTTGCAATCTTTCATACAACAGGCTAGATTCAGGCGTTATCTGGCTTAAATTTACATGAAATATCCCATTTTTTTCTACCAAATCCAGCATTCCCTTTATGTGCATTCGTTAGCTCTCCAATGTCAACTGTTTGACGACAAGCTCATTACACACACACAAAAAATCAATGACTTTTAACAGGCACGTTAAATTTCCCCTCGTTTGATTCTAAGCCAACGAAATTGTATGCAATCTTTCATACGCCATGCAACAATGTTTGCAATCTTTCGTACAACAGACCTGATTTCAGCGATATCTGGCTCAAATTAACATGAAATATCCCATTATTTTCTGCCAAATATGGGCTAGGGTCGGCTTCTGTTCCGTCAACGGGACAAACTACACAGCAACTCGCGGCGAGTCACGTTGTTCCAAAAGACATTCCATTCTCTGGTGGAACCCCTTCAGAATGGCCGCTGTTTTGGAGCAGTCGAGAACTCGACCCAAATGTGCGGATATACTTCGGCGGAAAATCTGTTTCGGCTGCAGCGATGTTTGAGAGGAGGTGCTAAAAAGGCTACTACCCTCTCAGAGGTCCTAGATTAGATAAATTAACTCCCGTGTTTATTCGTCAATGAGCTGAAGTACTCGGACCACCTGGTTGTTGATTATACTACCTGGACGTAAAGAATTATAGGTTGTTCCAGAAAGTATAAGCACACTTTCAAAATAACAAAAAAGTCATGTTTTTTTAGTTTTAATAATTTTATTTGGCAAATCATATTTTATATGATATTTTACTCTCGTTTAACCAAAATTTTTAATCATAGCCAAGACTCCTAACTTTTCCTCGAACATGACCCATTAACTTCTGCACAGTGGTACTTCTCACCATGTTGACCACTTTTGGCCAATCTTTTTTAAATTTTTGGATGTCGTCCGCTGGTTTTATGAATTTTCGAAGCTTTGCTTTGGTTAAAGCCCAAAAAGTCTCGATTGTCCGTGCCTCCGGGCAGTTCGGCGGATTCATGTCTTTCGGCAAGAAACATACATTTTGACTTTTGTACCATTCTAAAGTGTCCTTTGCGTAATGACATGACGCCAAATCAGGCCAAAACACTACTTGACCTTCGTGCTGCCTTATCATCGGCAATAATCGCTTCTGAAGACATTCCTTAACGTGTTTCTGAGTGTTCATCGTCTCCGTTGTGATTGTCTCACATGTTCCCGCGTCTCCTCTACATCTACATGCAATGTTTAGGCTGATATAGGTACTCAGTTCCAGTCCGAAAAAGGCAAAAAATGACTTAACCATGTTTTCTGTTCACTCCGGTCGACAGAATCGCTATAAGTTTTTACGTTCATCTGCCTTTCTCCACCGTGTCCAGCTTCCTTTCCTGGCGTACTCCTCTGGATTACTTTGTCTAACACCCGAGCAGGAGAAAGCAACCTCGGAGCCGAATGCCTAATTTTGATCTTGAGTACTGAAGTTGGGATTAATGAGCGCTGCGTAGGAATAAAACCTAAATATTACAAGCAAAACATTAGAGAAACAAAACTTACTATTTGGGATACCTGGAAGTAACTGAGAGATACTATTTTGGTATTGTTTTAGCCCAATTATATATTTCTAAAAATTGAGGTCTCAGATAGTGCAAACGTTAAGAGCACAGTTTACCAAGTCTGAGGGGCGGGTCCGATTCCTGGTCCGCTCGAAAGAATCTTACACTTACACATTCGACTGAGTTGACAAATGAATTGTACATTTGACCTTGGTTATTCGCTAGCTTCAACGTTGCAAAGTCATTCGTCATTAATTACATACGGTCCCTATCACTTCAAAGTTTTTTGAGCACAAACCTCAAATACTATTAGGACTTCATGATACTACTACATGATACTACCAAATACTATTAGGAGGCATGGCATTTTCAAGAAGCGTTTGCTCCACTGGAGCATCCATTGGTAAGCAATTTGAGCGTTGTTTGTGATAATTAGTCTCAAAAACGTGAAGTGATAATTCTCGGGGTTTTTTTTTCATAAAGGCGAATCTAACATTTAGACATTCTCTCCGGGCTCACCCTCTTCCATTCATTACAGCGCCATTATAAAACTTTCGAGGCATTCTTCAGGCATTACAGGTCAAAACACAACAGTGCTGGCTAGCATACTCTACAAATAGTAGAATGAAAAACGTAAAGGTGATTGGAATATGAATGAAAGAGAAAGTAATCAAAGAAAGTCTCTCAATGTTAGATTCGACCTAATGAAAAAAAAACCCTAGAATTAATCTCAGCTATAGTTCATATGGAGAAAGGACTCCCTCCCGTTTCACCTTAAACACTCTCACTAAAGACTCGGGTTGATGTCATCACGGTCTGGAAAATGTAACTACACTTGACGAAATATTTATTTTGCGTGTCTTAAATCTGCCAGCCGTGTCCTAGAGGCCTTCCTATAGTGGATATCTAGATCTTGATGTATCTACATTTTGTTTAGCAGTTATCAATCTACTCGACAACTATAGCGTAGCATTCTAAAATCAATCACGTTGTAAACGAAAACAATCGTATGTTGGACCTCTGCTTAGTTCTGCGTTAGCTGTCAGGATTAAGCTCCATTTCCATATTCTGGCTCACGATTTCAACCAACATCCTACGATGGTTTCATATGACTTCCCTAAGCTGACCATCGTTGAATTACGGATCTGTTGTCCAACATGCACTTGGATAACATCCTTGACCCTGTGAAGTAGGTTTTTATTAAAGTGTTGTTATTATAGGTAATATAATTTTTAACTTGAAAATGACCTGCTTTTGCTGCCGGATTTTGATGTCTTTTGCTTAAAAATTTTCCTCAAGTGAGCCTAAATCCAAAGTGTTATTCGTATATGTTCTAGAAGAAGATGATAATCTTCCCCGTAGTGAATTGGAAAAGAGTGTAAAAGAATAAGAGCAAGAAAAGTAGTGGAAAAGAGCAAGATGATTTGTGTAAGTTAGACAATCCGTCTTCCCAAAGTTGGCCAAGTGGCTCGGCATGGGATCATCGTGGCCAATGGATCGTAATGCGTGAGCGGCCGCTTATGCTCATGCCCCGAGCGAATTAGAAGCGGCTCGGTGGTGTCGGGCACTGTTGAGGAACTCAGTATAGCTGAGACTAAAAATCAGCACATCACAGGTTAAGAGACGGATAGATCTAAAGCAAAAATCAATACTGGAATATCGGTGAGCTTGTCTTATTTTTCTTTTTTTATTTATGGCTCCGGTTAAGAACGTTCACGGTCCATCTCGCTCTAGAAATTACGTTGTAATCCTATATGAACTGAGATATGTTAAGACTGATCTGAGATATGGCAAGAGTGGATAGAGATTGAATAATTGTATTAGTCATGTGATAGAGGGTCAGTGTGAATAAAGGGCGACATTCTTTTGCTTTCCCTGAAACACAGACGCACACAATCAGCTTCATTCCGTGCTCAGCTGTAGTGCATGCTTAGGAATCCATCCACAATACATCCAGTAACGTGTGATTCGTGGGTCAATCGAAGAAAATGGTAGAGGCATTGCATTTGCAAGTTAATCCGTTCTTTCTCAGGAAACGATCGGGATCACAGACATGGGCGCTGATTATCATATTCCATGTAACGTCACAAGGAGTGTGGGTAGACCCCAACGAACATCAGTGTCAAATGACCGCTTGTTCAAACAAATTTGTTTGTTATTCAGCTTTCTAGAAAGAAAAGCTGAACAACTTCTCCAGATTTGTTTGAACAAGCAGTTATTCAGCATTGATGTTTGTTGGGACGTGCGTTGCGGGTACAGCCAACATATTGGGTGCATGCACGGTATGATCGTTGAAAAAACGTTAGTTTCTGCCAACGTTAGTGTTATCCAAGGCACAGACCATAGTATAAATGAGAAAAGTAAGCTATAAATTAGTTAAAAGCGAACACACCAAGCAACATTTTTTTATCGTTTACAATATTTTACACTATTAACATAACCCAAGTAGCACCGAAAACAAGTTTTATTTGTCAAGTGTCATGCTGTAGATCTATAGCAGTGTGATGTGAATAGTTTTGTCATGAAGAAGTACGTTTCATGCAATTCAAATATAGATTCTTTCAGCTCATTAATGATGTGTCATACATGTGCTCTATGTTTTCCAGTTAAAACATGTTTGTTTACGTCTGATAACTTGTTTGCAAATTATGTTTTATAAATGTGTCAACATAAGTCTTCCGTATTTAAAAAAATAAACATGCGAGAAACTTCAAGCGTCATAACAAAACTAATCAGGTATGTTTTGTTAGAGCCATATTGAACGGGAAAAGATAGTTATGCTAGAATGATGAGAACGGAGCCGACCGGGTGGTTAACATCCATACCTCTCACTCCAAAGTCACGAGGTCGAATATCACCCCGGACAAGTTACGAAAGTACCCAAAAATGTATTTGAGTGACTACAACGGGAGATGAACTAGCTCAGGGCTGAAAATCTCTATAATCAAGGAAAAAAATAATAATAGAATGATAAAATATTGAAAATTGCAGTTTCCATTTGCTTGTATGGTCGAACATGATTGATGCCATTGCTTGTGCGACAACGTGAAGTATCAACAAAACGTAGTCGCAATCCAACAATAATTTGGTGGAGCAAATGCTTTTAATTTAAACTTCTACCCCTGGATTCTCTTATATCAAAGTGGATGTATATTTAAGTCCCCTATTTGGTGAGTAAATAAGATCATGGTGAGGTTTAAGAGGATTCCATCTAATACATATCCCATGTGTCGAAATGGTCGAGCGGTAAGAACTCCGACCTAGTAAGCTTGGCGTTCATAGTATGAACCCCCCTGGTTCATTAATGCTTTTTTGTTGCCGGCAAAAATTTGTTCAACTGAGGTTTTAGATTTTTTTTGTTTTTGACCATATATTTTTGAGACATAAATTATGTTTCGTAAGCTCCACCTTCTGCGCTATTTCTATTCTAGAGTAGTACCGGAAAAGGTTTTCCATCATCGACATGGCAACATAATGATTGGCCACATTGAAGCAAAAATGCATGCAATGAAACATATTGTGTTACTTGGGAACCAGCATGAAATAGTGTGAGAGTAAACATACATGAGAATATCATCGCTGCATATTCATAGCGAATTAGTTTTTGAGCTTAGGTTGGAACCAGTTTCTGAGATACCCGAATTAATTGCCAGTGCAAACTTCAACCCCATACGAGTTACAAATAAAGACAAGCACACCAATGTTCTACACACAACAGGTTGATCCAGGTTGGAATTGCATCAAAAACGAGTTCGCTATTGTCTTGTAACACCTCGTATTATGCAGTTTATAAAATTTAAGAAAACTATTTAATACGTTTCACCCTAGTGGGTATACTAGTGGGTATACTTTACAGAGAGTATTATGTGATGTCAGATCTTATGTTGTTTCCAGTTGCAATCAGCTCCTCATTGAAGGGGCAACGGATCAGCGGTGAGTTGTTCCAGGTAATTGTTTCCGATTGGATGATTGAAATAGATCGGTATCATATGGAAGTATGACCAGGAATGTAAAGGTGATCAATTCTTCAGGTACTAAGGAATTACTGTCGCTTTGCTCTGTTTGGAACATAAAATCAATATAACCAACTTCTTAGCTTGTATGTAAGTATAACATGATTTTTGGGGCAGAAATAAGTTAGAAAAATGCTTTCACTACCCGTTCTTATATTTTTAGACATTCTTCTCTTTCCAGAGAGCGAGTAATGGCGCTATAACCATAAGCCATAGGGAACTAGGACTATAGTTAATGCTAAAGTCCCAACCATTTAAAGAGAAATGGAGCATCACTTAACCTTCTTAGACTAGCTGCTCCCAACGACCATTTTTGAATAAATTTTTGTTCTGTACACTAAACAGGGCATTTTGTTCAACTATTCTCTCCGACTGTTAATTTCCTTTTTTCCTTTGATATCTACTGAAGGCTACGTGGATTTCCCGTGTTTTCTTAAGGTAGATATCAAATCATCCCTATCTCCAACGGTTGCATGGATGTGGCCAGGTGAGCGATCGAGGAGTGTCTTCGTGGAGATCACTGCGTGAAGAAATCAGTAATTGGTTTCGTTTCATGGTGACATGCAATGTCTTCAACGAATTATTCCTCATCGTAGCTCCATCCACGAGGTGTGCAAACGCCAATGCTAATGCTATTGAAAATGACTTGCTTTTGCTGCCATACAAATCTGCATATGAACAGATTGAAAATGTGGTTTTTCCTTTCCAGGTCCTCAAAAACGGGTAACGAATGGTTCAAATAGCCTCCTTATTTTTTGAGCATGAGCATGATTGACCGTCCGAAATTGCTACTCCGTTACTGTCACATCATAACAGCTGATCCAACAGATGATGCATGGGGCTAGCATACACTTCTGCAGTTCCACGAGAAATCATTGGTATTTTAGATAACAGGGTTGAGTGGCAGCAGGCTTCGTTTTGGTAAAAAATAAGCTGAATATTCAAACCAATTTCCTATTCGAACAGATTTAAACAAACAGTAAGGTTGCTCTTGGGGCCACTCAAATAACAAAGTGTGATGGTGGTTAACATCATTGGGTAAACAAACATTTTTTTAAATTGTACTTGAGAGTCGATTTGAACCGATTTAAGCCAACTGTAAGGATGATGTTGGAGCCACTCACAATGTATGATAGTGGTTTAAATCATTGAGAAAAAAAAAGTTTCAACAACCCTTAAGAGTGAATTTGAACCAATTTGAATAAACAGTAGGAATGCGGTTGAAACCACTCACAAAGGCTTACAAAGTTTTGTAAACTACTCTTGAGAGTCGACTTTAACCAATTTATACCAACGAAGCCAATCACAAAGTGCAAAGAATTTTTGCAGTAAATATCAAATAGTAATGTCTTATGCTTGCGGAACTTGATTCAGATAAATTTGACACCATTGGATATTTAATACTGTCAGGTGTCAGATGCAACCAACCAATGTTGAGTAAAGTAAAAGATATCGAAACAAGAGAGCAACCGGTTATTCGGTAAATGTGTCGGAAAGAATAGTCTTTTGTATAAAAAAAAAGAGGGCTTGAGAAAGTCATAAACTGCCATATTCACATACCCGGATGAAATACAAGTGCCGTTTCAATGCGGTTGAACGGAGCAGGGTAAAAAAAACTGAAAAAGGATTAAAAAGAATCCTGCATGTCATTAAGGCCCATGGCACAGGAAATCGGGTGTTTGGACGACTCAATTCGACAAGTAATCGATAAAAACTTTAAATATAAGTCATATGAACTACGCAGAGACCAAATCATGATCGTTGCGACCAAATCACGGTGATTGTAGACAGCTAAAACAAAACTCAGTATCATATCAATCCTATAATATTGTTTACTGATGAAAAATACTTTAAACAGGATCAAAAGGTGAATCGAAGCAATGATAAGTGACTTGCACCAGACCATCGACAGGTTTCTATTGTCATGTCAACCCAGTTGCCGACTCATTGTTGGCGTAGTCTCCAGCGAAGTCCCCGTGTTTCTTAGATAAAGGACTAAAGGTTAACAATTTGTTTAATGATTTTTTTTTATTAAATTCGTAACGAAAGTAAATAATCCACAAAACATTTATTGCAATTTATTGACTAACTGGTGCAATTTTTGTAAAACATGTCATTAACTGCAAAAATTCGTCACGCGCCCTGTACAGTAAAGCCGCTGCTGAGGACACTCACAAAGCGTGATAGCGGATTACATCATTGGGCAAGCAAATAGTTTTTGAACAACGCCCAATAGTCGATTTGAACCCATTTAAACCAAAAGTAGGTTACGAAAGGTAGTTGACTAATTGGGGCTGGGATAAAGGCTTTTGACTGTATTCAACGTGGCTGCTGCAATTCAGCTGATAACGCTGTTATTTTTTTTTTCTGAACACAACGGGGTAGCTACGATTGACGATGCACAGGTGGATTCATCAAAAACATGACTGGGTTATTGCATGGAGAAAAAAAAACTAAAATGATTCAATTTGTTTAAATGCATACGTTATCGCCACACAATGTACAAATTGATGCATTGGAGGCATAGGGACCTCTCAATAAATTACTGTGGAAGTGCTTCTAGAACACAAAGGTGAAAACAGGTGGAAACTCGTTGAAAAGAATGTTAAAGGCCGCTGTTTCATGCTTCTAAAAGTGCTTTTAGTTGAAAACTGGCAAGGCTCGCTGACAAAAGCATCGAAACCAGTTAGGGGCTATTCATAAACCACGTAGACATGGGGGGGGGGGGTATTTGACCAAAATCTACGCTCCATACGAAATTTCAAAAAAAAATGCATGGAGAAAAGTTTACGAGGGGGGAAGGGGGGTCTGAGATTTTCAAAAATGAGTCTACGTGGTTTATAAACCGGCCCTTAGAAGAAAACGAAATGCTTTTTGGAATAATATTATTCCTGCAAATAAAAAGACGTTGACTATTGGTTTATATTAAATAAAAATCACTTTAGTTTTTTATCGATAAGAAAAAAATAAATAAGGAACAAATTTTCGCCTGACCACTTTGCTCTAATATTATAAACTGAAACAGGAACACCGTGCAGATCCTTGTTCAATGACCAATGCAAATCAATCTTCACCAGATTCATAGTTCATCATTACATAATTGAAATGCTTGAAGCTAAATTGATTCTATTCTGGACCTTCATACAACTAAAACCATGTTTTTTAATGCTTTATTCGGGATATAAAATTATAACTGTAACATGATAAAATAATTTTCGATCAAAAAAATGTCATCAAACTCACTGTACATCATGTTACAGCTGCATATGGCATGAATTTCGCAACCATAATTCCCGAAAATTTCGGTCTCAACCAACGCCAAACGCAAAATGGTTCGGCTTCCGTGCTTCGTCGCGTTTCTACAGCTCATCATGAAACTTACTATGCTCTCTAAGAAAGCACTTCCGCATCGTGAATTCACCGCCCTACTGCTGGCTTCACAGTATGAGATAACAACATCTTGCTTACCTGGATAGCTATAAGCAGGATGTAATCCGAAAGTTTTCCTTGTAGGATGGTTGGATTGTTGTTGTTGTTCTTGTTCAGAAAACAACCTAGCTGTTGCAGCTAAGCAGCCTTAATTGAATAAATTTGCACTGCAAACAAAGATGCACCTCCCAGCTTCAGGCGGATGAAAGTAGTAAACTAGTCTCATTGCATTTAATACATTCTCTGTTCTGCTAAGGAATTTGCCTAGCAATAATGTTGCACAACCACGGCATCAAACTCACTCAGGCATTCAACGGTACTGCAAGGCTGCCTTGGCTCAAGGATTTCCCAAATTTAGTCTCACAATTTGGGTTAACTGCCATAAACACAACCAGTCATTCATTGCTTAGAACAGTAAAGATTTATTTGCGTTCGTCTTTGATTCCTTCCAGACATGCAAACAACGGTGGATGGGGCACAATTGGAAGAGGTTTATGACAGGATATAAATTTGCTTGCGTTATAATAAAAATGTGATAAAATGCAGTAAACAATCGATGGCATGCAGAACTTTCTCTAAGTACAAAGCTAACCTCGATGTGGATTCCGTTCCGGTTATGAGTCTTTTATTAAGGACTTTGGTCGATTAATGATAGCCAGCCCTAATCTATTCAGAATATTTGTTTCGTTTAAAAATACGGGGCAATGGAACACGACAGCCAAGACAATGGTAATCCGAAATTAAATTTTCCTCTCAAGCGTCTAGTCTCATTCAATTGTATTTTGACAACTTCCACCTTCGCACAGTTCTGCTCAATTTGCTGCTAGATTTGCATATTTTTTCGAGTGCACCACTACTGAACCTCAACCATCTGATCCCACGTGCTATTCGTTGGGTTTGTTTCATTTTCTTCCTGGAATATTGTATTTTTTCGTCCTCCCGGTTTGAACTGTTAAGGCACATGTACACTCGCTTTTGAGAAGGGCGAGTACAAAGTAAAAACAACCGACGTCTGTATCTCTCTAAAAATCAAACTGGCCTGGTTTGCATAATTTTACATTAGTTTCAATTCAAATAGGATTTCCACCTAAGGTGCGAAGCGGTTTGATGTTGTGGTGGTTTTTTTTTTTGCATGGATTTATACAATCGTAGGTAAGCCTTATTATTTTGACATGTATCTAATACTATAATGCAGAAATGTTAAAGTGGGGAATTAATAAGGCAAACCTGAGTAAAGATTGACAGCAAAAATATGACAGAATGAGATTGTGCTATAACATTGCCTGAAAAGTCCCTTTAATATAGAACACGAAAACATTTTTTGACAAATTCGGTTTTATTTCTCAACATACTCTCCTCTAAGGTCGATAGAGCGAGTCCAGCGATTTTCTAATTTTTTTATCCCATCCGAATAGTACTCCTTCGGAAGTCCTTCAAAATAGCCATCGGTTTCAGCTATGAGCTCATCATTTGATTAAAATCGCTTACCGGTTAGCCATCTCTTCAGGTTTGGGAACAAATAGAAGTCACTGGGGGCCAAGTCTGACGAATACGGTGGATGGGGAACCAATTGATACCGAATTTCATTCAATTTTGTTTGAGCAATTGAGGACTTTTTCTCTGCAAATGCGGTCGTTTTTTCTGGACTTCATCCTTCAAACGATCCAATAACGCTGCATAGTACGCGCCTGTTATGTTTTTATCTTTTTGATGATAGTCGATGAATATTACACCTTGCACATCCTAAAACATGGAGGCCAAAACCTTTCTCGCCGATTGTTGCGTTTTCGGGGGCTTCGGAGCACTTTCGTCCGGTGAAACCCACTGTTTTGCCTGCTGAGATGACTCCAGTGTGTAGTAATGGATCGATCCAAGTTTAATAGCAACACACAAAGAGATTTTAAAAAAATCCGTCTTTAAACCAATTGTCTTGAAATTTTTGGAGTATCAAATAAATCATCTCTGCTAAGTTTTTCCATGTTCACTTTATTCAACTTGCGCTTCAAATTCAAATTCCCTTACTTTACTCTTAAGACCCTACATGAGATGTTGTACAACATTAGAACCGACAAGCTTTTGCATCTTGACTAGGACAGTCAAACAGGTATCATTGGATGTTTGCGTAACTTCTACTTCATTATAGCCCATTATTATTCAATTGGTCTAAATATTTGGGGTTTTTTGAGTATTAAGGTGCTTGAGTAAGAAGTTGACCTTATTTTTCTATACCATTCTACCTGTTCCAGCCAAAAAAAATGGTGGGCTCTTGAGCGAACTCAGGAACAGAATGAGACATTTTTGTAGACATTCCTAGACGTACACTTGACCATTCAAGGTTGGAGTCGTCACAAATGGAGCACTTCTCTTCGTTTGTCCAATCTGTGATTCTTTGATTCGTTCTATTAACGTCTCTTTAAACTGTCCAATCGGTGGTCAAACATTTGATGATACGGAAAACAGTAGATCTCACGATTCTCAACTTTTTTGCCAAGGCACGATGCAAATGAACTGGATTTTCAGATGCGCGTGAAAAATTTCGTCACAAATTCTTTGCTCTTCTAACTTCATTTTTAAAAAAACATTTTTTTTTTTTTTCAATTAAACTTAGAGGATGTAAACAATACATAAAAAAAACTTAAATTTAACCAAGATTTAAACATTTTAACTTAAATCAAACAAATTCTAGCTATTTGCGTGTGTTGCGATTTTAACGATTTTAACATGGATAACCTTTAGGACCTTATTCCTAAGAATATTTAAGCACTTTTTGTACGTTATTTCACCAGCTTAGTAAGGAATGTATCGAAAATAAGCTATCCACGTACATTTGCGTTGTACGCGTTTTTTTTTGTGATAGTTTTAATGTGTTCATCATAGCATGCTGTGTTTTTGACTGTCTTATCTGTTATCTTTCGTTTGTTTACTTGTTTAAACGGTTTAAATTCTTCGTTTTCAAAGTGTCGCGCATTGAAAAAGATGTGAAAATTAAGCTTTTGGACACATGGCTACCTGAAAGGGGTGTCCACAAGGTCCACAATATTACACTGCCGTCCATTCAAGGTCGACAATATTACACTGCCGTCGTAGGAGAGGATGTAAGCGAGGCAAACAGGTCATTTCAAGTGGAGAAGTTGGGTCGAAAAGTGCTGGTATGGCAAACAATATGTTCCTACGGTATAAAGTTTACCATTTTTTACACTACCGAAACAATCAATATGGAAATCTACCGATCTGAGTGTCTGCAGAAGGTACTGCCTTTATATCAGAAGCATAGTACCCTTCAACTATTTTGGCCGGATAACGTCAAAACAACTCTTAATTGGCTCACGGAAAAGGGTATTTCGTTGAGAGAGACATCAACCCGCCAAATTGCCCTCAGATTCGGTCCATCGGACGCTATTCGACGATTGAGAAGAGGATCTTCAAAAAGACTGGTAAAGCAGCTGAGAATATGCAGGTGTTCAAAAAAATTTGGGCTAAGGCGTCGAAAACATGTGATGAAACACTTGTCCAGAACTTGATGAAAAATGTTCGATCAAACATTCGCAAATTCGTGAAAGAATAATATTAATTTCATCCAGTTTTCACATTGTTCAAGTTAAATCCCGTACAATAAGGAATCATCCATTGGTTTAAAAAAAAATAATTATTTTATATGAAGTGCCCCCCCCCTCCCCTCCTAAAGAAAAATATGTGGATAACTTATTTTCGATACAGTCCATATATCAATAAAGGTATAGGAACAATGTTCTGTTAATCCACAGATCTTTTTGGCCTCTGCTGTAATTTCTTCGCAAAATTAATTATCATCATTGCCGTATTTTTGTCATCACATTTATCATTTTTTTAAACCTTTTTTGGCAAAAGTTTCTATTTAAATTATAAACTTTGATTGTTACACGCGGGTTTTGGAGAAGAAATTGTTCTTTTCATAAAAAATAGTTTTCACTAATTAGCGTGAGCGTTTGATGTCGAATTGATAATATTAATTAAAATTATTTTAATAAATTTTCTCACATTATCAGATTTGTTCTCGAGTTGATTTCAATGAAACTGAAATAAGTTTATATTTTTGTATCCAACGAGTATTTATTTTTTATGTCTTATTGTTGTGGCTGTACATATATTAAATTTAAGGAGTTTTCGTAAAACGACATATTGTCGAGTGACATTTGATCGAATGATACAATTTATCCAATGGATCTTTTTTCGAAAATAGAACAAAATTTTGATATAGGATTTAACAATGTTATCATTTTTTAATTGGTGTAATCAAATTATTGAACTAAATACTTATTATTGTAAATAAATACCTGAACCGATAAACAAAAAACGGTGGTCAAATTCCACACCAGGAAGCTGAACCGCGAGTTGTTGGTGCAGCCGAAATGCATCGTAATGGACGATGAGCCGTACAATAAAGTGGACCGCCTGGATATTTCGGATAAGTTCCGGAAGAAAAAAGTCGACTTATTTGCCATTGAGTACTTGGTATGGCAGGCGATCTGTGGGTGCGGAAAATTCAGCAAGTCGTTCATAACGACCGGCACCATCAACGGCCAAATATATAAAGAAGAATGCCTCAAGAAGCGCCCGCTGTCCTTCATCCGGTCCCACGAAGGTGACACTCTGTTTTGGCCGGATCTGGCATCGTCCCATTACGTGAAACCGATGGAGTGGTACGAAGCCAACGATATTGTTTTTGTGCCGAAGGGAACAAATCCGCCTAACTCGCCAAAACTTCGCCCAATAGAAAAATTGTGGGCGATTATGAAGGACAAGCTCCGGAAAACAGGGAAGATTTCGAAAACAACAAGAATTTGAAGAAAGAGTGGATAAAAGTTTGTAAGAAAGATGGCGCAAGTATTGCTCAGGGTTTGATGGGTAGCGTTGATTCCATGGCCATTTAGCCTAGGAGAGGAGGTTGAATAAACCAACCCAAAATAGCTTATATGTGTTTATATATTCCCTGACAAACATCCGACTAAAAAGGATTATTGGTGACAATTCGAGTACAATCTTTAAAAAGTATTTTTTCGAGTACAATCTTTAAAAAAAATTCTTCGATTTCAACAAATTCACATTTCTTTCCGACTAAATGTCTTTTCAAGGATATCTCCATTCAATTAAATATGTATGTAATTCGAATTAATTTCCTTCCGACCAAATTTTCTTACGACTTCCTTATATGTCTATGCGACTAAATGTCATTCGACTGAATATTATTCAACCAAATTTCATTCGACCATATGTCATCTGTTAATTCAGCCTAAATGTTATCAAATTATGATAATCTAGTAAAAAAAATTGTAAATGGTTTGGTGTAAACCTATACGCGAGTTGTTTAATTGAATAAAACTGACTGTTTTTGATGATTCTATTTCGAGCCAAATAGCAAGTATAGGGCAAGCGTACTATGACTACTTTTATTTATGTCCTTTAGCTCTGTTAGCATAGTCAACACCATGCTGGGGGTGGCTGGGTTCGATTCCCGGTCTGGCCTAAGAGTTTTTCGTTGAGGAAAATTTCTCGACTGGGCATTAGGGTATGATTTTACTTGCTTACTACAATCATACTAAATAATGCAAAAAATGGGACCTGGCATCGAAAACTCCCAATTAATAACTGTCGAAGTGCATTTAGATCACTAAGTTAAGAGCAAACAATAAGCTTTGAAACGCTAAGAAAGAAGAAAGAAGGGTTTATATTCCTACTCTGACCTCATCGCTCGCAACTTATCTCATTCGCAATCAATGCATTGATGTTTGATTTTCTCCGTTTGTTCTATTTGTATTTATTAATCAACGTAAGCAAACATTACTCTTTTAGTTGTAAAGCAACAATTTGCTCTCTTGATTCTCTTTATCTTAACATTTCAAGCTTATCGTGTTCACAACTAGCTTATAGCTTTCTCTCAACTTGGTATTTTAAATGCTTTCGTCAGTTATTAACTAGGAGTTTTAGATAACAGTTCCATGTGCTTGATTTTACAGCGAGTAAAATCATACCCTATGTCCAGGGAGTCGAGACATTTTCCTTTACGAAAACATCCTAGAACAGACCGGGAATCGTACCTGTCGTGACTTTCGAGATTTGGTTTAATGTTGAAAGGCCGCTTGCTCGCCATCTTATTTTTATAAGGAAATAATACACGTTCGTACGTCGCAAAGCTTGTCAGGAGAATGAAAAATCAGAATATGTTATGTAACCTAGTTACATACTTGCTTTCCAAAACTATCTTAGCAGCCAACATGAAATCATCACCAAGCAAACCAAACAATCAAACGCTCGAGCGAACGAGCGAACGCCTCATTCACCATAGCCAAATGTGATTGTACCTCTTTGCTTATGCTATCTCCGATGTAGAATGACAATGTTTACTAAAGATCATAAACAATTTGGTCAGATAGGAAAAGTCAGTTTTTGTTTTTATTGTAACCGAGGCGAATGAAATAAAACTAATTACAGGTAAGTAGTTTTTAATATGAATAAAAAAAATTTATTTCTAATTGCAGGACTA
Source organism: Aedes koreicus (assembly GCA_024533555.2). Classification (NCBI taxonomy): domain Eukaryota; kingdom Metazoa; phylum Arthropoda; class Insecta; order Diptera; family Culicidae; genus Aedes; species Aedes koreicus. Next base: position 7,692 of record JAHHFK020005610.1, on the reverse strand, counting down.
CTCTACCACAGTACCCAGCCACCTTCAACATCCAAAATTGCTTTGTAGCTGTGCATTTACCGACCATGCTAAGGGATCTTCTGATACAGCGTAGGAGGAATAATAACAACAATGAAACAGTACCAATGCAATGATTCTTACCGTGAACCCACTTGGTGGTCACCTAATCAACGAAGAATGAATCAAAACTATCACGTTCTAGTCAAAGGTAAATTTTTCACTTACATTAATAACCTTCACATCTACAGGGTGCGGCAGGAAAAAATACAAACATGTTTAAAATTTGATATTGGGCGTATTTGTGTTACTAACGACTTATTAACATTGACAGTGTATTTGTTTATGCTCACTAACTAGTGCTGCATCAGAAAATCAGAATTGTTTCATTGCAAATATGGGAAAATGTACGCCAAAGAAGTTTGCTGCTCGCCCTGAAGACACCAAAGTAGATTTTCAAGGTGCGAGGATGTCATTTGTCCACAGTGTATTGCATCAAAAAGTCTCTACAGGATGGTCCTAAGCAGCAGAAGTGGAGGTCCGCAGTGCACGTACGCCAAACGTTATCAAATCGGTCGATGCCAAGATTGCTCGCAACCCGGTACGTTACATCGAAAAACTTACCAAGGAAGCTACAAGTGACTCTTTTGAAGAGATTGCTAATCCTGTTCCGCGACAAAAAGCTGTTCAGCATCGATTCTGTGTACAAAAAGGTCACAAGAGAAGACAGAAGTGTTATGCGCGGAAAATTTGCCCGATTTCATCGCCTGCATCTTCAGCGGATCTCCACCTACTTTACTACTTTGTTTGGGATTATATATTTCGACGCATTTACTTCAAAAAGGTAAAAAAAAATTGCGACCAAATTCCTCAGGTAATCAGGTTTAACAAATTGACAAAGTTATCAAGGAAACGGTTGAGAGGTTCGAATTGAATTAATATGGTTTGTTTCTTAAACATGTATCTTTGAATGAAGAATAAATGATATGATGTGAATGATTTGTTTTGCCGTAATCCCATATTGTTTTACTGACGCCTATTGTGAGACACTCTGTAAAAGATGTGATTCGATGGATGGAGATAGACACATATGGAACAAATTTAAGGAAATCCGTCCAACTTTTTGGCTTCGCCGACGATAGCATGTAACACGAAACTTGAGACGATGCAATTGCGGAAACTATCAAAAACAAAATACATGAAAAGAAGAAGTTCACGAGAAGAAAATAATAGACTCATATAACAAATTTAGATCGACGGTGACGAATCCAAGGGGAGAGATAGATTCGTGTATCTGAACTCATTGGTGACCGCCAATAACGACATCTACAGAGAGGTACAAAGACGTATTGTGGCTGTAAATCGTGCCTGTTATGGACTCCAATAGACGCTACGATCGAACAAATTTCACCACACTATGAGGTTAAGCAGCTACAAAGTATTGACACGATTGATTGCGGTGGGCGGGGCACGTCGTAAGAATGCCGGACGACAGCCCGATATAAATAGTTCTCAAAAAAAGGGGATCGATCAAGGGTAATTTGAAGAAGACTTGTGCGTACAACAAACGCTTTAGCCTGACTTTGTAAGATGAGGTAAGATATCAATGATATGCGACGTGTTTATGGAGATGGTGTTGTGACATGTATTGCTGCTGGATTAGATAGCCAAGAGAACTATCTTTTTATTATAGTTAATTTAAGATTCTTCTTGAATTAATTATAATGGATGAAGGTAAGTCAGTGATACAACTATATGTGCAAAGATTGATGATGGAAATATATAACTACCAAACAGTAATCAAGAAAGAAAGGCCATCTTGGAAATATAACAGATATTTTAATCAACTTCTGATGAGCATGAGAAGAAGCTTTTGGGGAACCAAATGAAAAGGAAAGACATTTTTGCGAAAACTAGCACAAGGAGACTAAATGTTCTGGCACGACTAACTAGCACTAGGAGACTAAATGTTCTGGCACGACACTTTTCATGAAAGACGTAACAAAACACTATCAAGTCTTTAAGACTAGTGGAGTAAGTTTATAGAAAAAATCATGGTTGAGTGAAAAAGTCTCAACGAAAACTTCTGCAGAATCTTTTGAGCGAAAATGAACAAAGCATTTGAAAAAAAAAACTAATTTTACCAAGATGATCAAGGTTTTATTGAATTACGCTGGGTATGATGCTCAACACTCCTGATTTTGGATTTTATTAAGACACGTAAGAAATGACAAAAAAGTCATAATTTAAATTCAAATTACTTTAACATTATGCCAGTCGCTTTCGAATGAAACAACTTCTCCGTCGCTACAGTAACATCACACCCGCTTAAACTCAAATTTGAACAACGTTATCGTTTAATCATCATCAACATTTAGACCGTTAATTAAATGAAAACACCGATGTGTATCAACCACAATTTATCCGCTGGTGCCATTATCACATCCATAATAATATTTCAACCCATTACAAACAATTACAAAGCACCAGCGTATCCAAATGAGGTATCAGCATCATTTGCAGAATAAATGTATACAAACATTTTATTCATTCGCCCAGAAAACACCGTCCTCTGTCACTCATTAACGACCTGCTATGGGGGCAGTAATTAATTGGAGCACATCAAATCGTGTAAACTACCCACTTTAAACAAAACAAAAAAAAAACAATTGGAGCTGGCGAAACAAGCAACAAATCAAGTTAACCATAATTCTCCACCCATGATAGGGCTTCATTAGCATTTGCGTCAAAAAAGCCTACATTCCGATGGTCACCACCGCTAAACCGACATAGCTATACTCACACCGAAACTCAAATCACAGCTGCTGCGAGTCGTTGGAGGGTAAATAAATGTCGTAACAACACATGGTTCTATTGTGTGTATACGTAGTTAGCTAAAGCTCACAAAACTAACTCGCGGATGGATACTGTGTGTAACTAACCCACGGGCTGGCCACGGCCAGAAAAACACGTAATTATGTATCCACCCAACCACGCATCAACAGCAGGAAAAGCAACAACATGGGGCGCATATTTCATGTTGTGACAGAAATCCGCTAATTCTTCTTCTTTTTACAGGCTTTTGACGCATCTCTAGAAAGCTTCTTGTTGGTGCCTAACTTAGTGTTCTAGATGGTCGTACAATAATTTGTGGATGAATTTTTAGAACCCAATCTACGCTCTGGAAGATCGAAAAAAATTAAGACCCGGAAAATTTCCGGACGGTCAATCGAACACACCACCGCTAGTGTGGTAATATCGTTCATTTCCCTACTAATTGAGATATGAATCCACTAATAATAGGGACAAAAAAAAGCTATTCTAGAATAAATTCAACCACTAATAATTTATGAGCCTGTGGGCGCTACACACCACCACCTAACATCACGGCTTGTTAAGAGTTGTTTGACTAAACACTATGCAATTATTGGAAAGCGTTAAATTGTTTGCAAACATCGTTTGTGCTGGGTGCTTTTCATAAGTCATTTTGCTTGCTCTGTGGCACTTGGATCGTTACCGCAACAAGCTAAATGACTTATGGTGTGGACGGATTCCAATGACTTATCCCTTTTGCTAACGTCGTTTGTGATTTTGTGCATAGCTTCGAAGTGAACACCTATCATGGCTTGTTATCTGGATTCAATTGAACGTTAATGGAATAATTAATTAAGGGTTTCTTGCTAGTTTGTAATCAGTGTATATCTTTAGTTTCTAGACTGACAGCTTTTCATCGATTTTCTTATGTATATGAAGGTTAATTTTAACATACTTAAAGCTTAGATATCTACATATCAAGGTTCTGTATATGGCACGACCGCATGGTTCACGTAGAGTATGTTTGACTATTTGTTTGATATTCGGTACTGATGGAAACATAACTTTTTCTTACCTACAATCATTAGACATGGTTTTAAATCTGTAAATAAATCCACCGGTTTAAATTGATAGCTCACCTCGTCAACTAATCACGTCATTCATAAAATTAAAATTTTCAACTAGAACCCTCTCTATCCCCTTGTCATAATAAAGACTGTATCGAAAAGTAGTTAGTAACATTCAAACAGTGATTACTCTATAATGGCTTAATTTATTTTCAGTGTGTTTTGCGGTGATATGTTTGTTTACATATCAATAACAGTTGAGCAATCGATTGGTTTTGGTGCAGTGGATCGTTTAAAAGATGAGTCAAATTGATCTGAACACGCGAAAGAAAATTCTGCACGTTTGGTGCACGGAAAAGGGCGTCACGTAAAACCAAATTGCAAGATGGGTGAAAGTGAACGACACTATTGTCAAAAATGTAATCAAAAAGTTTAGACAGAAGGCGGCGGTCTGCCAAGCGATTTGTACCTGGTTTGAAGAAGAGATTGCTGCAACTGTACAGACAGTATAAGGCTCTTCCTCTCTTCTGGCCGGATTTGGTCTCCGCCCTCTACGCCAAGTCGGTTCTACAGTTACACAGTTACACAGTTACACAGTTACACAGTTACACAGTTACACAGTTACACAGTTCTACAGTTTTACATCACAACTCGTGAAAAAGAACAATCCACTGAACTGTCCGTATCTTCGGCCAATTGTCAAGCGGTACTTTTGGAAGGAGGATACAGTGTCCCAAAACATGCAGGAGTTCAAGAAAAACAGGACAGCAGCCACCAGGAAAGTCACAAAAGCTACTGTGCAGAACTTAATGAAGAATTTCAAGTCCAAAGTGCGAGCTTTTTACAGAAACTTAGATTTTTATTAACAGTGAAATGCAACAAAAGGTTATTTTTCTCCAATAAAACGAAAACTGAAGTCAAAATATTTTTTTTTTACTCTTTTATTTGAAAATCAATGTTGCTAACTATGTTTCGATACACCCTTTATAAGCATTAGATTGATGCAAATGTTGGGTCCTCCCTTAGCTCAGTCGGTAAACAGCTACAAAGCAACACAATGCTGGAGGTGGCTGGGTTCGATTCCCGGTCTGGTCTAGGAATTTTTCGTAAAGGAAAATTTCTTGACTCCCTGGGCATAGCGTATGATTGTACTTGCCACATAATCATACTAATGCAAAACTGGTACTTGGCATCGAAAGCTCTTAATTAATAACTGTGGAAGTGCATTTAGAACTCTTAGTTGAGAGCAAGCAATAAGCTAATTGTGACAGCAATGAGCGTGAAATGCCAAAGAAGAAGAAGAAATGTTGAAATTTACGCTTCCCCATGTTTAAACGATTTCTTATCGCGTCCTGACTAAAATGAGCAGTTCAAAATATGAGCAGTGAGACACATGTCATTTGCAGTTTACACTTTTCGTTCACTTCCTTCTATAACTCTTCGTACAGAAAATTTTTAGAAGATTTGTTTTTCATCGAAACGTTAAATGACTTTCAATAATTATTTTCAAGATTGATAATCTTTTGGTTTTCAACACAATATTGTACAGTGAGCCATATAATTTCTTTTGAGAACGCATATCATATTTTGCGAATGAAAAATATAATGACTTTTATCTGAAATTCATATAACATCTACACGACTCCATATTATCTATGTGGGGCTGGACTTACAAATATTAGTGGACGGAGTCCCCTTCAAATTTTGATTCTAAGTACAGCTGTAGAAATTTCGTATATGACTGTAAGTTAAATTCAGAAGTGACCCAATAAGTAATGAAAAAGCTTTCCTGGTTTATTTAAACAACCTCATGCTGTTCAACAATGCTAAACTGAAGTAGAACAATCTTAGCTCAACATCAATTCTGGCTAATCTGACAGACTTAGTCAGTTATTTCAACGGTTGTCACAAGCTGTTATTGTATATTTTTCACACTTTTATGCAGCTCTTTTTATGGCTTTCAGTTTATGAACGCTTCATAGATTTTCTCTCGACTTATCAAATTATCATTGTACGACTTTCTTTTGATGCCAAGTTGAATAATATTTACGAAAGAGTTGAGAAAATAATATCGTCTAAATTATTTCTACGGTTAAAATCATCAATATGACAACATGACCAAATAATTCTGCTGCAGTGGAACTTGGTTTCAAACTCGTGATGACCGCATTAACAAACATAAACGCTTCCAAGTTCACTACGCCAACAGTTAAAAACGGCGAGAAAATAACTGCAGGTGCTTCTAGAGCATGTTTTTTCGTGGTCACGTGACATTGAGCTTAACGCTGGTTCGTCACGCCAGGGAGATGACCTGGACCCTACATATCGAACCCTTCAACACATGGTCCGGGACCAACGGTTACTTCCCTTCCATAAGGACATGATCAAAGATTTTTCGTTCTAAAAAATCCCATTAGCGCCGACTGGAATTGATAACAGAACGACTGGGGTGAGACTACTTTTTAATTCTATTTTTATTTTTACCCCGAAGATTGCTGAGAAGGCGTTTCACAGAAGGGCACATAAAACGCTTTTCTCCACAAGTTTACTCAGCTTTTATGGAAGCTGCAGAGTATAAGCTTTAAACAGCATGCATTTAAACTTAAATCAAGTCAAAAATTGATAATATCCATTTAATCTACGAGCTGCAATTCTTGATTCATCAAAAGGGAGGTAGCTCATCAAATCTTTTAGCGTGTAACTACGTTATTTATCGATGCGACCGCAATGCCGACCAGTAATCTGTGAAGAGGTGGTGGCGCGCTGATTGCTGTAAAATTGGAGCTGAACTGCAAGGATGTACATCTAGTGGATTGTGATAATTTGGAACAAACGGCTGTTCGGGTTGTTCTTCCGCAATTTTCCTTATTCGTTTGCTGCAACTATCTTCGACCAAACTACTGTCGAGAGAGCTACGCAAGGCACGTGGAATCAGTCAACCAGATTCAAAATCAAGCCGACCCCCGTAATGTAATCGTATGCTTCGGAGACTACAATCTACCGAATTTAATCTGGTGATTTGATGAAGAGATTTGGGGATACTTGCCATCTAATATGTCAACGGAACAAGAGCTTGCCCTAGTTTAGTCTATGTTGTCAGTGGGCCTCTATCAGGTGAATGATCTTCTGAACGCGAACGGTAAGCTACTTGACTTGGCATTCGTAAGTGATCCATGTATCATACCACATATTTCACGCCAGTTCTCACGGAAAATGTCCATGTGATGGAGTGGCGGGATTTTCATACTTATGCACCGAATTGATTGTTAAAATTAAATTGTTAAATTGTTAAAATGATTGTTCTTTACTCTACAGAACACAAAAAAACAGTGATTGCAAAATTATGCTCTGTTGCGTATAGAAATATGATACATATTGATATTGCGCAATACACGCAAAAAAACGTCAAACTCTTTTTAGAAAAAATATTTTTTTATCGGGTAAATGTCAATGCACACCTAGTTTCTTGACTGCATCTTATGTATTTTTTTCTCAGCTTTCAGATGGTGTGCTCAGAATTTGGATTGAGCGGTGCGCTCATAGTGAAAAATCGATATTATTGATAAAATTCAAGATGGCGGCCAAATCCAATATGGCCGCCACATTTTTTTTAACATCAATTGAAAGCTTTATTTATCCTCTATACAACAGCAACGAATTTTGAAGATGTTTCAATGTAAAATTTTGTGATATAACATGTTTACTTACCTTGAAATTATCCAAAAATCGACATTTTTACAACATGTTTAGTCCCTTAGAAAACGAGGGGTCCATCAATTTGGCTCAACCAAAGCGTTTTTTATCTTGTTTCAAT